>CM042148.1:1859961-1864961 GCA_023376005.1 Doryteuthis pealeii
AGTGACGCACCCTGATAAAGGACGACATTTCATTTTGAGTTCTTTCAACAGATTGAGATTGACATCCCAATTACAGCTTCTACCAATGAAGAATATGACACATTTAACTCATTTAACATGTAAATAATCGTATTCTCGTGATTAACCTTGTCGAGCACAGGGAATGTATAACTTTATTTCTATTTGCCGGGCATGCCTTAATTCATTTCCCTCTTACATCATCTGCAAAGGGATGAGACACCCTTCACACACAAACACAGAGACACACAGAGACACACACACACACACACACACACACACACACACACACACACACACACACACAACACACACGAAAGTGTTTTGCTGTGTAATGGCTATGATACTAAACTGCGTATGGTGGAGAGACCTTTTTCTGGAAGTCTGTGGAGTGTGGAATATATCCACATTGCCATTACTCGCAGAATCTTCCTGGCTCTGAGTGATATTACAAACACATCTATCGATCATATAGACGTGTGTGAAAAATATTTGTATTAGATATGGATACTTTATGCTACACAACAGTAAATGAGTTATATTAAGTATAGTTGGATGAATCTGTAATTGTTTGCTAAGGATTATTATTATCACTTACTTTAAACCATATAACTGTGTAAAACAAACATATATTATCAAATAGAAATATTTATTTAAAACCATGAAGCTGAGTATGAATTATTAGATAAAATTACTTGAAGCCATACAAGTGAGTGAAATTTTTATTAGATAGTAATACTTCATGACATAACTATTTAACCCTCTCTAAGTGACACATATTTGTGAATTTCTGACGAATCTATGCAGTGGTTAGTTTTAAATTATGCGATTCGCGTAGTCAAATGGTTAGCGCGTTAGGCGGATATGAATTTGTGAGACTAACTTGCTAACAATTACACCACGATGGTCCGACCTTATTTTTCATGCAATCTATTCGCCACGCGTAGAATGTGACACAATGTCGCAATTATGAGGAATCCATCGAGGATCAAATTCGTTGTTCAGTCGTAATGAATTGACGAGATTATCTTGTTCATCATTACACCCCAATAAGACGCTCTTTGAAAACCGTTCGTCACGTGTAGGATGTGACACAAAGTTACAAGCATGGAGTATACAGCGAACATAAAAAAATAACCATTGCACAACGATGGGACATGGTTATTTACCAAACACGTTCGCCAAGAGTAGGATGTGATACAAGATCGCAGGTATCGGGCATGCAGTGTTGATCGCCTTAGCTATGAAGTAGAAAAGTATCTGTGAGATAAGCTTGCTGATCGTTACACCACAATGGATGCATTCCTTATTTACCCTAATTGTTCATTACGAGTAGGGTGTGACAAACATTCGCAAGTGTCGGGCATCCAGCGAGAATTTAAATCGCTATTCATTAGTAATCATCTGTGAAACTTACATCACGATGGGACACCTCTGATATTTTGAATGTAAAAAAAAAAAACAAATCATAAACTTATAATAAAAAATATTGAAAAATATGAATTCTTAGCTATCTTAAAAAATTTGATGAGAATTTGCTAAATTATTTTCTTCGCTTCCTCGTCCCTTCCTCTTTTCTCTCTCACTCACTGGTGTTCTTACAATCAAACATGAAAGATAGATAAACTGACATGAATATTGATAGTGAGATTGATTGATTAATTGACAATTAATTGATTGACTATTGATTGATTGATTTGATTATATAGATATACACACATGCGCGCACATACAAAGACCCCCATATATATATATATATATATATATATATATTATATATATATAGGTAAAGTCGTCGGGGCAGCCTAAAGTCGGTATCAGCCAATCAGCGAAGGAGTCTATCCCCTTTTCAATATAGTGCTAGACCAAGGAGATTATTTTAGCGTTTGAGGTGGAGCGCCACACCTACCGTCAGCTCCTTACTTTACCGCACAGATCCCTGTGCTACTCATACGCTGAGTTGGCGAGGACCGGTATCGAACTAGGAACCTTGTGGTTTCTGGCCGAACGCTACCGACTGAGCTAACCCGGTATATATATATATATATATATTTATATATAATATATATATATATATATATATATATATATATATATATATGGTGTTGCTGTGGAGTCCACATATGCTTCTTTGTCGGTATATCCGTTGAGTTCATTTGTATGTGAATATCATATTGTATTATACTATATTTTATCATATATATATATATATATATATATATATATATATATATATATATGGGAAAATAACATCTGGTTATTTAGAAGCATGAAAGAATAAATGAGGAACTGAGTTGAATATTATGTTCCAAATTCCATTCATTTACCGATATTTCGTGAAGCTACATTCCTCTTGAGGAAAGGTGTGTGTTAGACTGATTGTTGCTTCCTCTGTCTGGTCTGTTTGAGGTCAGGTGGTGCTTTTGTCTAGACCAAACCCTCTACAGACGTAGATTTAACAACAACAAATTACACCTACATCGATGTACTTCAACATGCCAGAGCACATATTATATAATATGAAATTTATCCTAATAGATCACAACTTCCTATCTACTCAAAAGTGCAAATAAAAAGAAAGTGCATAATACACGTCCGCACACCCACATGGTTTAAACTCAGATTTAAGAAATTTAAATTCTTGCAAATACTTTAACACATCCCCACCATATGATAACACAGTCCGCTACCAACCAACATACCCTCATCCCTTCATTTCAGACACTTCCAACCCAGCCGTAGAATCAATAGGAGGGGGGGACAGCACAGAAAATAATATTCAAAGACAGAGATAGACAAAAGCACCACCTGACCCCAAATGTTCTACAGACAGGAAACAATAGTCATTGTAACACACACCTTACCTTAAGAGGAACGTAGCGCTTCAAAATATCGGTAAATAAATGGAATTTAAAGCATAATATTCAGCTCGATTCATTTATTTCACTCATTTCTTTCATGCATCTCAACAGCCCAAAATTAATTTTATATATATATATATATATATATAATATATATATATATATATATATATATTACCACAGTGTATGGTTAACACTATCTCACTTGATGAGACATTAGTAAGCTAATGTATACAGTATTATTAGGAGAGTGCCAAATATCTGTTATAGAGAAATATATTACAACGGATGATATACTATAGCCTATACACCGTATCATAGCACTACACTAATAAAATATTTACAACAAAAGGAAAATGTATTGCATAGTACGGTCATTATATACACGCATAAATGTTGTTATTATTGTACTATGACCATCCGAATAATAACATATTATAATACCTGCATTTGTACCATAATATAATATTACTAACTCAACACCGTAATACGCATTACGATCAGTATTAGATCATAATATCACACACGATATGCTAATTTCAACACACTCCACAAAAGGACTGATTTACATATTGTTTTAAAGTCTTAAACCAAATTTCATATATCATACTACACTTACATAATTTATCTATTTTTTAACAAGTCCTATTATTAGTGCGTTCTAGATGAAATTTCATCTTCTTACATACTATAATAACGATAAGAACTGGCCTCTTAGAATATTTATCATTCAAAGAATAAAAACAATTTCCAGCTGTACTGAACATGAGACGATTTCAGCCAGTCATATTTTAACAAGCACATACAGACAACACACACACACACACACTCTCTCTCTCTCTCTCTCTCTCTCTCTCTCTCTCTCTCTCTCTCTCTCTCAAACACACTAATAATCACACAAAATCTCATATGTCAGCAAATATACATATCATGCACAAAACATTTTTTACGCTTATATATACGTAAATGTAAGCGCGGCGCCACGCTTTTTAAGTGTGTTTACGTGTGCGAACATGCCAGCATATGCACGCGTATGTACAGAGCAAAGGCATCTGTATTTATACATCACTTACTTAAATAACCAATTGATCCGAGCATACAGTTACATAATTTCAAATCAGCAACGTACAATATGTATATATATATATATATATAATATATATATATTATATATATATATATGCTCCGCACCACTGAATGGAAGAATTTTCTGGGAGCTGCTAATTACGTAAAAAATGTGTAGGTCTCCTTAAGACGGATAGATCACACCCTGGGGCCAGATATGTTTATAACAGTAAAATTCCATTTCTAAAAGGGGGGTGTAGATGGCACGGTGGTAAAAACTGAGTGATGACAAATCGGTCCCAGCCTGAAGCAACCTGCCTTGTCTAGTCACACAGATGAGCCGTGAAACCGTGAAAAAGGATTGAATATGGATGACTATATATATATATATATATATATATATATATATATATATATATATATATATTCGATACATACACTCACACACACTCATACTCACACCATAAAGAGTATCTTTGACGTCATATTTCAAACCTTCCACCTTTCTAGCGTTCTTTCTTCAAATTTCAAATTTTGAACAGACTGATAAACAAGGACTATCGCTGTTTTTCTCGTTATTCTGTGATAACATTTTTTATCACCTTTCCTTATACCAACAAATGCTCTGAAGAAGATCTAATTAATAGATCGAAACACTGCAGCGTCGGCTAATAAACTTACCACTCAACTTATTTAAACCTGTGTTTTTTCTATTTCTTAATATACTACAAAGTTGTAACCAATTGCAGCTTAACCCATTGCAATGGCTTTAGTAAATTATCCAACAGTTCTCAATATTTTAAAATCATAGAGCACTAATAATAATAATAATAATAATAATAATAATAATAATAATAATAATAATGATAATAATAATTGTTATTGTTGTAGAGGAAAAGAGTTAAACTATTTAATTCCTTATTTAGAAAAAGTTATTCATGTAAAATGAGAGAACTATAGAAAAAGAAAACATTGAAAAACTATAAATGAGTGATATTCAACCCCTAAAATTGAATTAGAATGAAATTTTAACTGTTTTTACCAGCTATTGTTTAG
>CM042148.1:1867461-1957461 GCA_023376005.1 Doryteuthis pealeii
GCAAGAAAATGGAGTTACCAAAAAAAATAAATAAATACATAAATAAATAAATAAATACATGAATAAAACAAACAAATAAATCTTTAGTTAAGTTGTTTTGGAAAAAATTCTTGTCAGTTTGCGATGCAGTTTAAAACGTTTCGAGAGATGAAAATAGTTGCTCTGTCTTTGAAGACGGTAATATTTTAACCCGCTTGATGCTCAGAATACGTGCGACAATCTCCTCCACCAAACCCTAATTTGTCTTTTCTTCATTTACCTGCATCTACCCCTGCCTCCGCATCACCAAAAGAAAAGGGAGGAAAAATAACTAAAATGTAATGATGACACGACCCAAGTATAGTTGCATTAAAAAATCTAAAGTATAGCAAACAAGAAAACGTATAACCTCTTTGCTAAAAAAAGAATGAATAGAAAGACATTATTTGCCACAGCATTGATTTGATATTAAGAGAATTTACTTTTATATCTTTTTACACTGAGAACATGTTTTGAATATTTGGAAATATTTCAGTGCAGTATATATATATATATATATATATATATATATATATATATATATATATATATATATATAATATTGATAGATAAATAAATAAATAAATATAAGTAGACCAATAAAGTAATGGACTTAGGAAGATACGGTTGGGTTGATGGTTGGATTTTACTGCCTATCAACCCTTATTGGGTTATTTTATGCTGAATACAGTTTGTTTTATTTATTCCTGATGGGTATTGATAAAAAAAAAGTTAAACTCAATTCTAAACACATTTTCCGACTCTTCTTTTCTATTTAACCCATAGATGAGACTCTAAAATTTACAATGACTCTGGGTAAAAGTGGATCTGAAAGTACTGAGGATGAAGGGTACTTCACATTCTTCTGAGACTTCACCATTAGATGCTGTTAACGTCATACCCAAGGCAATAACATTCTCAAACTCCGCCTTCATGTACGTGTATTATAAAAAGTGTTGGGGGTTGGCCATAAGCTTAGGACAACGATATAGGTGCTATGGCTTGACGTGACCAGTCAATTGATCGCAGAAGGGCTCTCCGACCACTTGTCTAAAAAGGGACCAAATTGGTGGTCTGCATATCATGGACTGCTTAGCCACCGGAATTCCATCCCACAATCAGCAGGTGCCTCATTGAGTGGATTTTACTCCTCTAGAGGGGTGTAGTTGGCATATTCTACAGCCCCAGAAGAATGGGCGGTAGATAGATATGAACAAACTTTACACACACACACACACACACACACACACATATATATATATATATATATATATATAATATATATATATATATATATATATATATAATTAAAAAATAACATACTTTTATTGATCAACAATTTAACAGTGCGAAAGAGAAAAAAAAAGAAAAAGAAAAAAATGAGAAACTTAAGGGCCCTCTCACAGAGAGAGAGAGAGAGAGAGAGAGAGAGAGAGAGAGAGAGAGAGAGAGAGAGAGAGAGAGAGAGAGAGAGAGATATGGATAGATAGATAGATCGAAGGAAATGAAAAGAATGGGATGGATATGTGTATATATATATGAGCAGAATAATATATATATATATATATATTCCCCCTCATACATGTTTCGACGTATCACGTCTTATCAGTGAGGCTAGACATGCTGGATCGAAACTCGACTGATTTGTCGTCAGTCAGTTCTTACCACCGGTCCATCTACATGACCTACTTTAAGAAAGAGAATTTACTGAGACAAATCATTTTAATATACGTATACTGCTAACTAAATAAAATGATAAACAGAATTTAAAGGCATATGAACAATGATGATATTTTTACTTTGATAACATCCAAAGAAACAATTCTTTCTCAAATAAAAGTGTATTCGATACAGTGCGTCGTACAAAAAACCATGCATACGTTTTTAACTTAGGCTATGAAACAAATAAAAACGAGTTATCCAGGTAAAGAAGCGTGTAAAGTTTCCTTTGTTGCATAAACCAGCCACTTCCTTGCATTTGATTAATTCAAAAGTAAATCTGAAAAGAATAAATTTTATTGAATTCTTCGTTGAAGCCTCACCAAATAATCATGTCAGTGAGTGTACATATGAAAAACAAACGCGGTGACATTTGGCAAAAGGACAAACTTTAAGATATAGTGCGCCACCCGTAAATAAATACATTTCTGACAATGATTTTTTAAAGTTTTCTCCTAAAGCTTGGATGACAGAATATTATTATACCCAGAGGAATAGTACTCAATAAAATTGTATTATTAGGTATTATTTATTACCAAACTCAAATATACGGAAACCCTGTACATTAAAGATTTATTTGCAGAATCGTTAACGATAGTGATGTAATTATCTTGGTTTCTCTTGGAGGTCTCCTCTTCTTAACCATTTCCAGGTCCTTTCATATGCAACCTCCCCAATTTGTCGTTTGAAGAATCCATATAATTGTTTATCTTCCAACTTTGTTTTCGAGTTTTCGTTGTTTTTCTGTTTAAGTTGCATTAGTTATTATTAGTTGCCATAAGTAATCTTTCTTTGCTCTTTTTTGTGTATTCTTTGAGTCTTTGGATTGTGGCCTCTACGCAGTCTTCTATGTTGTCAAGCCCTTTCTACCGTCATCTCCTGATATGTATATCCAATCTCTATCGTCTCTAGGGTGTAAAGACTTGTGCATTATCATTAATTTTCTATTCCTTTGGTCAGTCTGTCGGAGTTCTTTTGTCCATTTTAAGAATGCATAGAGTATCTTATAATCGTGACGGCCCAGGTATTTATTCATTTGATGAGATTTCTGCTGCTGAGCTTGGATTCTAGGAGTTTTCTTGTCCCTTGAGATATTTATTAACGTTTCCTTTCATCTCTGTTTGCTTGATATTATCTACCTCCTAAGTATTTGTAACTTTCTTTTTCTTCAAGTGATTTTATAGTCTCCTGATTTGGTAGTTGTATTTCATCCATCTCCCCCCCCCCCGTTTTATTACTAGTAAAGCACATTTTTCGATCCTGAATTCCATTCCTATATCTTGGTTATATATTCTAACAAGTAGCGGCAACCTGGGGAAACCTTGCTAGCGGAATTAAAAAAAAATATAACGAAATAATATAATAAACGTGGTGTAATGGTTAGCAAGTTAGTCTTACAGATCTGTTACTACTGAATAGCAAGTTTGATCCTCGCAGAATGCCTCATAAAAATTCCCACGTAAAAAAGAAATTCAATCATCCGCCCTGGTCGGGGGATTGGGTTGGAGGGAATTGTTTGTTTTCGTCAGGTTGAGGAAATAACCTCACATATAGCAATATAGTAAGAAATGTTAATTCAATAATTAACAATATTTTTTAATAAGATATAAATGAGGCGATCTGTTAAACTGATATTTAAAAAAAAGACATACAGAAAAATAAATCCAGTATTTAAATTTAAAATAATTCTCTAATTTCTATTTTTATTTATTCATTTATTTATTTGTGTAATACGTAAAATTCTATAAATGATAAAAACATAGCATCATTAATTCAAAGCGTAGCCGATCGAATATTAAATTATAATGGTTAAAAAAATTGAAAAATACTTTTTGAATGTACTGATTTTGGTACAAATGCAGAATAGCGCGCGAGATATAATGTCTTTAGAATCGCATTTTACGCATAAATAGCATTTAATTAGGGAAACTCCCGAATTAACCCTTACCGCAGTTGTCTCAAAGGTTTCGGGTATTTCCGTGAAATGTATTGAAAGGTAATACATTTTATACGTAATCTAATGATGTCATCTCTTGCGGGTATTCATATGTATATTCAATATCAAAATAAATAAATTAACGTAGTTATTTTACAAATAATAGCTCACATTAACTTTTTGGATTATGTGACAGGAGATGAAAATCGTTTTAGTTATAACTAAAAAGATTTTTATCTCCTGTCACATATAAAAACATCCATCATTTTCTTCACCCCAAGAGACATCCTGATGAAGGTTCAATGTAACCGAAATGTTTTAAACATCGATTATTAAATTCATCCCATTTTCGGAACACTTGTTTTTTCAAATTTTCTTTATATATATATATATATATATATATATATATATATATATATATATATATATATATATAAAATAATTGAATTAAAAATTTCGAAACTTAGTTTATTAAAGAGAATTTTGAATATGTTTAAAAGGTAAATAAAAAATGACTACTTACGGAAGTTTAAAATTGAAACTAAGTAATTAATTTAATTCTTAAACGGTCCGTAAAAATCTCTCTAACTGAAAAAATTCAGATTTAATAGAACATTTTAATGAAATTATATTTTATTAATTTATTCTTATTTTTTATTCATCTATTTATTTTTTGAAGGATATGATTTTTTTAAATTATAAAATACTTCTAATGAATTATTTACTACGACTTTGAATCAGTAAAAACGCAGATTTAATTAAAAAAAATTAATTATTGAAATTTTATTATTATATTTGTTCCTGCGTTATTTTAAACTTAAATATGAAAAATTAACGAACTGATATAATTTTTTAAAGATCTAATAATTGCGTATTAAACATTTGAAACCTAATAATTAAAAACACAAATTAACGCGATTATTTTATAGACAGTAGTTAACATGAAAAAATGTGATTGTTTTGAGCTTCCATAACTTATTTGATGGCGTTTTAGCTAAGAGCGCCTAACAATAGCCAGTCGACCAATTCTAATGTTATTTTATCGTAATTCTAATGTTAACCATCTGCGAAAATATAGCTAAAATCTTCATAATTTTCAATACGAAATGGAGCATGTGGTGATAGTGAATGTGTATATGTATACTTTTTGTTATAGTTTAATTTTCATAGTTTCCTCCGGACATACATGCATACACACAACTGTCCTTTATATATGTATAGATAGATAGATGGTTTGTACCAGGGTTTCTAGCTCTTTTTCATTTTTTGCAATTTTTTTTATCTTATCCATGTAGATAATGAGGGTTCATCCAGTGAACAACCTACACATTGTTTTGTTTATAGTGGCGAAGGCTTGTATTCGACCATCCGCACCTTTTGACAGAGTCGATAGGAAAGAATTGGTATACAAGTAATGCTACAAACCCAATCAACGACTCACCTCAGGTTTTTCAAATTCAGAGTTTTCCTTCTCCTAGATTGGTTACCTATCGAGGATTAAAGATCCTAGTCTGCCTACTACTTTACCCATAGATGGAGGGAGAATATATGGATTCATATCTTTCCCAACATAGAACTATGTGAAATGCAAACAGCCTTGTCTATGATTTGAACTCGAGTAGAAGAGTACAGTTCCTACGACTCTAACCATTATGCCACGAACCCCTCCTCTCTCTCTCTCTCTCTCTCTCTCTCTCTATATATATATATAATATATATATATATATATATATATATATATTTTGCATTTGTGTGTGTATAAATGTGTTGTGGTTTTCGTGTACAGATTGCAAAGGATTCCAAATAAAAGAAAACAACCTATTCACACAGCAAAGCTTAAGCTTATTTGATTAGGGGAAAAAGAAGATTTTTCGTTTGTGGGTGAATCACCCCTTGAGAATTTTGGATAAATGTTGGGAACATTCCGATTGGTCCAGGATCAATGATTACGAAACAAACCTTTGATGTGACTTAGCCGAGCAAGGAAGGAAATATCATTGGAAGAAAAAACATTGCTAATTGAGATCAATTTCTTATTTACATTGAATCCCCATTACATATATATATATATATATAATGATGAGAGAGAATAGAGAGTTATGTGTATGTATCAATGTTTTTTTTCTGATTTTACAAGATTACATGCGATGCAATATTAACAGTGTAAACATCTCTTCACACCAAGATATGTACGCACATATTTACTTCGTAAACACATACATACCTATTCATAGTGTGTAAACAAAAGATTCCACGCATACACGTACACAAACGTAAGCATACATACACATATACACAAGCACGTACACGTTTATGTAAGTGCGTTTATTAGTGTATTCATGACCCTGTGCGCATGTGCATCTGTATATGTGTGAATGTGCGTACATGCATGTGTTTGTATATATGTGTGTGTAGGTGTTTATATGTGCGAGCGTGTATATCTGTGTGAGTGTGTCTGTGTTTGTGTGTTGAGAGCCAATTATACATCTGTGCATACTTGTCTATTTCAACATCTACATGCGCAATTACACATGAATAGACGAAGAGTGTCCGATTTGATTCAACTCTTACTTAGAATTTAAAGAAAAACACATTTATTTCATTGTCTGCAATTTAATGAGACGTTAATATATTTGGTAAGCCATAAGATAACGTTCCATCTGATTTCTGTAGGTGGAAATAGTGGATCTTGACTTTTTAACCGCTTTTAATATATTCATCTATCTTTTTTTTCATGTCTTTACTCTATTATTTAAGAAATGTCTTTACTTTTGAGTCTAAAAAATAATATCTTTAACGGTTTAAAAAAATCATTAAACGTTTAAAAATCCTATGAAAAACTGCTATTATCTTCAGTGTATAAAAAATTATTAGCATGACCAGTGGATATACCGCAGTATGATAATCTAATTATTACAACGTTTTATATTTTTATTTAATAGCTATTTCAAAATAGTTCGATATGTAAAATTATAATAGTCTTAATTTAACTCTCTCTCTCACACTTTGTTTTTGTTTCTTTTCGTTTTTTTCATCTTTTCATTAGGTTCGATTGAAACAGATTGGCATTATCGCTTTTGGGTGTTCACCTCATCTCTATATCTTTACACTGCGTTATTTCTTTCCTTCTTTCTAATAAAAACGCCATGTTCAATTATTTACCTATGATGACGACACCCATAAGAAAATAAGAATTCGGCGGATAAACAACACCAAAAAATCAGGATTTAGATGTTTGCATTTTATCTTGAACAATTTTGACTGTCTCACATTTAACCAGAGGGTATTGCAAGATGATAACGACTATTAATATATAGATGCTATTATGTTTGAGGAATTTGTATGTATGTCGTTGTCTTTCAATCTCTGCAAAAAATATATTTATCTTTCAATCTAAAAAAAAATTTATTTTTCAGTTATTAGAAAAAATACTATATTCATATGAAAAATGCGACATGTTTAATATAATAATTATATCATTTTTTTATATACTTAAAACTTAGCGCCAGGAAACTGATATGAGGTTGTGAGAATGCATGTTTTTATTTTACGTTCTATCTTGCTCTACTGTCCAGTATTTGAGAAAGATTCTGATTTAAAAGAAACCGTTTTTTATAACGATGTGTTCGTTTACTCTCTCACACAATCACACACACACACACACACACACACACACACACATATATATATATATATATATATATATATATAAAATATGTGTGTATATATAAACATTCTATATATATATATATATATATATATATATATATATATATATATATATATATATATATATATGGGGAAAGTCTCAACGTAACAACAAATACAAACAAAAAGAAAAACAGAAGAAAAAAATCTATTGAGACAGTCTGAAAATAAAGAAAGAAAAAGCACCCAAAGAGGAAAATGAATATTGCAATTGCTCAATATATACTTGTAGAGCCGATTAAGTGACGAGTTTACTACCTAAAGTCCGCCGAGGATAGTATTCAGGATGATTTAGAATTATGCTGAGGATTTATTTTGGTCATTTTTTATTTTCATTATGTACTAATAATATTATTGTATTTTATTTTATGATTTATAAGATTATTTTATTTTTTTTTATCAATAATGAACAAATATATGTGCTGACAACAATATAAAAATATTAAAAAATATTGAAGCTTAATACATAAAATGTAGAAAACCCACTATTGATAAAATCAATTACGAAACCAGTGATAATAGTCATGAATGTCTTATATAAATAAAACAAGTTTTATTCTACATCACGTTGCACAGATTTTATTCCATATCACGTCACATACTTTTAAAAATCGCAATTTAATCCCCAAAAACCCACTAGCGTCATTATATATATATATATATATATATATATATATATATATATATATAATATGTGTGTGTGTGTGTGTGTGTGTGTGTGTGTGGTGAACTCTCCTATCGTAAACGATAAATGAGGGTCAACAATGAATAACTCGTTTCCTCCCACGTCGTGCATGCTATCAAGAAGATATTTTAATTGTGTGATACTAGCCCAGCCTAGCTTCAAGCTACGAAACCAGACTGACAGATTAATTTTTCTAAGGTGGGAGTTAGATGTTTTTGGTTTAGATTTTGACGATGCTGATCACGATAATAATATTTGATGCTAGATTTTCTCAGATCAATGTTAAGGCCTCTCAAATTGTCCTTCAATTTATCTTTGTAGCAAAAGAGTGGACGTACCCTAAAACGCTTAAAATTTGGTAGTTGTCCATATAATATCTTTTTGGAAGTGACCAGCCCAACTAAGCTGAACCATTGCTAGTATGGTTTCAATGCAATGGTGTTACTTTTTTTTTAGTATTGCACTATTTTTCACCCCCATCATCTCGATTTATGCCGCAAATGGCACGAAGACAGCGCATATGAAGGCGTCAAGTTGGTTTATGAGCTTGTGGCAAAGTGTCAAAGTATCGGCAACATAGAGTAGAGTTGAAAGCACGACTGATCTGTAAAAGTCAATCTTTATTTTGAGAGATACATCTTTGGTGTTACATAAACAGTGCTTCAGATAGCTGAATGCAGTGCTAGCTTTAGCTATTCTGGAATTGACTTCTCTGTCCCTTTTTCCATCAGAAATGACAGTTGACCCAATATATGTAAACGCGTCAACAATTTTTAATGCTTTTCCATCAAGGAAGACAGATAGATTTACAAGACGTGGATTGGAGGATGCAGGCTGGTACAGTAGTTCATTTTTCATTATACTGAGAGTAAGTCCAAATGCTTTGATATCTCAGGGAATTTATCAAGAATGGTCTGAATATGTTCTAGGCTGTGTGCTAATAGAGCGGTATCGTCTACAAAGAGAATATAGCTTACTAGCTGCAAGGAAATTTTGGCTTAACTTTAAAACCACTTGTTCTGAATTCGACATTTATTCCTTCACTTAGATCTGAGAATGCTTTTTCGAGCATATCAAGAAAAAACAATGCGAATAGAAGTGGAGCAAGAATACATTCTTACTTTGTACCGTTTGAGGCAGACAAAGTGCTGGGTTTCCCACTACCTGATATCACAGAAGCCCACATTCCTTTATGCAAAGAAACGATGATACGAAGCATTTTGTTTTCAACACCTAATTTCGACAACACTATCCACAGAGCAGTTCGAGACATTGTGAAATCAACGAAAACAATAAAGAAGTCTTTGCTTTGTTATTGAGCCTGTCAAAGACAGAAAATCATATCTACCGTTCCTCTACCCGAGGGAAAACATCACTGGTTTTCTGGTAGTGTTGATTCTGTGACAAAATCATTAAGCCTGTTAAGAATAATACGATCAAGGACATTTCCAGCAACCGAGATACGAAATATTCCTTCGTGGTTGTCACTTGCTTCGATGGTTCTTGTACAAATGGATAATTGATGCGTCCTTAAACTGTTGCAGGATTCCCCCCTGTCCCACACAAAATTGAAGAATTTGCAGAGCCTGCGTGTCAAAGGATTGGTTTCGCATTTGTACAATTCAGTTGAAATTCCATCTACGCCAGGAGCTTTTCCATTTGAAAGTTGATTGATAGCTTTCTTCACCTCAGGTATTGACGGGTTAGTAGAGAGGAATAGCACAACAGGTATATATATATATATATATATATATATAATATATATATATATATATATATATATCGTGTTGTTTAGGAGTCTCCGTATGCTTCTAGTAAGTATACACATTTGAGATATTTTGGTATCTATATCCGTTTTTGGGAAGTACATATATCAGGTTTGGGCATTAGTGTGAAACATTAATGTTATATATTATAATAATGTAGTTATCATAATATATTAATCTGTGAATAAATATCAGAAAACTCGGTTGTTTTTTTTTGTTTTTTTTTTAGTTTTATTTATTTACTAGTAGTAAATTTTCGGGATTATAATCTCTCCCTTCTTCATGACTCTATGAGGACAGTAATGATTTCTGGCTGCTTGATGTTATTTTTATGTGGAAATGCTGGATGCTGATTGGTTAGTTGGTGATTAATGAGTTTGTAGTGTGTGGCTCTTGTAATCTCTTAGGGGTCATGGAGTTGGTGGTACGGGGGTGTCTTGGAAATATTTGTAGGCTTTTAGTGTTCCTGTATATATATATATATAGATAGCGAGAGAGAGAGAGAGAGAGAGAGAGAGAGGGGGGGGAGGGAGAGAGAGAGAAATTAAAAAAGATAAGAAAGAAGAAATCATCACTTCCCTTATTTAGTTTAAAAACGGTATATGAATGCATAGCTTTCTTAGAGCACCAAAAAAGACGTCCGTTCAGTTCGTCTGTTAGCGTTCCAGCAGGACAAAAATCAAGAGCTGTCAAAGGGCGGATGAAGCTTCTCAGTCAATGGCCATCTAGCACATTATATTACCCAGGAACGTAGAAATACCTCGGCTTGGGATCCAGGCGCGTAGCAAAACTATTTGAAGTATCCTTGTCTTGCAGTCTCAGAGCTTATCTTAATGTCGTCTCCCAATCAAAATGTCAATTGTTTGTTTGGACAGAGCTCTGAGTGGCTGAGAAACCTTTTTTAGGGTAATAATGCTTACTCTAATGCGAGGCAGGACTAGAAAAGGTGTCCTAAACATTGCTTACCGAATTACAATCTGGTCAGTTTACCGCGGCTGACCGATGCTCAACATAGCGGCAAAGAAAGAATAATACATAAAGTAGCGATAGCTAAAACATACAACAAAAAGTACTATGCTCAGGATTTCCATATAAATATATCCTTCTGGAACATCAGAACGAAGCAAGACCCAGAAAACAGCAAACATCCAGCCAGACGCTCTGCTCACATTTTTTAGATAGCACTGCATTGTCTGAAATTCGGCTCCCAGATGAAGGTAGTCGGAATGAGATGGTTTATACCTTCTTCTGGAGGGGTCAATCTAATGAAGCAAAGCGAGAGTCGGGATTAGGCTTTGCAATTAAATCTGAGCTAATCCAGAGGTTGGAGGAGTTTCCCCAAGGTATATCTGGCCGTATTATGGTTGCTCCTCACTCTCAGCAACGGTCGATACGCCTCTCTTGTCAGTGTCTATGCTCCCACCTTGAATTTCTCTAGTGAGGTTATCGGACACTTCTTTTCTAAGCTCTGAGAAACTATCAGAGGAATAGCCAGGAATTACAAACTTGTCATTCTTGATGACTTTAATGCCAAAGTTGGAGATGACCACACCACATGGAGGGCTCTGGGTAGACATGAAATGAAAAAATGCAACAGCAATGGATTTTGTCTCCTCTGCTTGGGTGACGAGTTTGATCTAGTCATGGGCAATTCTCTTTTCCAACAAGCATAAAGTTACCTGGATGCATCCAAGATCTCGAAAATGGCATGTAATTGACAATGTCACTGTTTGTTCCCGTGATTGTCAGGATCTTCTTGATGTCACGGTCTTGGGGGAAATTGGGTGCGGGGCTGATCATCGTCTTTTGAGGGCGAATCTTAAAATGAAAATCCAAACAAAAAGCAAACATCTGGTCACTCGTCTACCAAAGCGCTTAAACGTCTACAAACTAAAAAAATCCGGAAATTAAGCAAAGATTCGTCGACAGGATCAATAATTTTGAACCTCTGGATCCAAATAATAAAATAATAAAACAAAGCTTTATAATGCTTTACTTGACGTGCTGAGACACATAGACAAAAAAAAAAAAAGACAAGACTGGTTGGGTGAAAATGACACCAGCCTAAAAAAAGTTTCTTGAACAAAAAGCACTTCTCGTCAACAGATCGTTTCTGAACATCTCTATCGCTGAACGGTCTTTAGCTCAATTAAAGCTCAAAACAGTAAAAACCCAGGGTCAGAGACGTTTGCGAGAAATGCAAGATCAATGGTGGACGGACAAATTAGCTGAAATCCAAAGTGCTGCTGATTCTCGGACCTCAAAACCTTTTATAGTCTTCTGTCTTAAATCTATGACCCGAGGTTATCCTCTATCACCCCACTTAGCTCATAGGATGTCTCTAGGTTGCTTTTAAAACCAGATGTTCGTGATCGCTGTAGAAAGCACTTTAATGAACTACTGAATCGACCATCTAATATTGATAATGGCTTTATAGAGCAACTCTATCAGTTCTCCGTTAAGGATGAAATAGATAATCAACTAACAATATATGAAGTTTCTAGGGCTGTTGAACAAATGGACGAGGGAAAGCACCTGGACTGGACAGAATTAATGCTGAACTACTTAAATGTGGTGGCTCCAGACTGAAAGCGATGCTGCATGAAGTGTTATTTCACGCTTGGACTAAAAGAGCGCCATAGGATTGGAGGGGATTTACTTCTCATTCCTTTGTTCAAAAGGGTTCTAGAAGCCTATGTGACAATTATCGAAGAATTGCTTTGCTCTCCATTGCTTTTTTGCGATAATTATTCTACATTGCTTGGAGGAACATATGTCACCAACTATTCTCCAGAATCCCAATATGCTTTCCGCTTTGGATGTGGCACAACTGATATGATCTTCTCGCCTCGCCAACGGCAAGAAAGGTGCATTGAGCAGAATGCTGACCTCTACCAATGTTTCATCGATTTCGCGAAGGCCTTTAACATGGTCAACCGCAATGCGCACTGGAGAGTGGCCCTCCCCATTTTAAAGCTCTTTTTCGGCCTCTTCATGATGATATGGATGCTTTGGTCACATATAAGGGTACCCTTGCAGAGTGGTCATTAATGGCGTGAGAAAGGGATGCGTTCTCGCACAACAACTATTTGGAATAGTTGAATTTAACTATTTATATTTAATAATAATCATTTGTAATATAGTTTCAAGTAATAAATGATAATAACATTTGTTAACACTTATAGTTTACGGTAATTAATCTTAATACAAATAATCTGCACAGTTTTATGGAATCAATGATTCCTATCTAATACTAATAATTTTCCAATATAAACAACATGCAAACAATAGATGGGATACTAACACGTACTACACACTGGGCTAGAATGGAATTGGTAGGAATGATAATGAAAAGCTACACCAGAGCCAGAGATCCAGTTCTATTTTATTTTATCAAAGCGAAATTGCTTACAAGGATTTTTAGACTGATTGACTACTGTCGTCGCTGCCGTTTTTATGGATCAAGGCTGTTAATTTTTCGCTCCTCCTTTGAATTGCAGTTGTCCCCTTGTTTTGGTTGGGTTGGAAATAACTGGAGTTAACTGTCGGTCTGTTTTTGATATTCAGCTGTCTTCAATACCCTCTTTATATGCGGGTTTGGGATTGGCTGGAGTGTGTGAAGTGTGTAGGTATGTTGATCATTGGCGCCGGGGTAATGATATATATATATATATATATATATATATATATATATATATATATATAATATATATATATATATTCAAGAAGTCTTTTCCAATACTATTAATCATATGGTTTCAATAAAATATTTCTATTTAATAATAAGTTATTTGAACATAATTGGTAATTTGCTTGAAGCATTGTATGTTATAAAATAATAAAATTCGAAGGCAATACAATGCGTAAACCAGTCAGAGACTGAATTGCTTATGTTGAATAAAAAAAGTTACATAAACTTACAAAACTAATAATTATATTAGTAAACAATTATTGCTTCAAATTAATCGTAATACAAATTATTTACAGTTGTATATCAAGTATTCCTAAATAAAAAATTAAATCGTACACAGTTGTATGATTTCAATAATTCCTATCTAATTCTAATAATAGAAGCTAACTAATTATAGCCATTTGTTCTCACACACTTGTATGGTTTCAAGTAAGACATATAAATATAGATATATTAGGTTACCCTTATCAAGTATTATAAAATATCAGTGAGGATATCTTGGTACCACTAGTTTCCGCTAGATCATCGAAGTTAAGCAGCGATGAGCCTATTTAATAGTTAATTGGTTGACCACTTAAGTAAAAGCAAGTATTGTAAACAATCTGAAGCCTTTCTTTATCCAAATAATTTGATTCGGCTTTAAATGATCCGAAAACAGTTCATATAACCGTAAACCAAAACAGAAAAAAACATATCTTTGTACCAAAAAACAGGAAAAATAGAATAAATGTGTTTTCCAAAGTTATAAATCCCAACTAAACTTTAAAAGGTTAAGTCAGAATTCGAACGCTGTACGGTAGATTCTGTTTACTTTGGTTACGCAACTCGGCAACAGATACACACGCACACACACATACAAACACACATAAACATACACACACACAAGTATATATATGTGTGTGCATGTGTGTGTGTGTGTGTTGTGTGTGTGCACGCGCGTGTGTATGTGTTGTGTTGTGTGTGTGTGTGTGTATCTATCTACTTTGATCTATTTTCTTTTCAAGCTTGATATAAAAGCATCGCTACGTGCAAATAAAAATAATTTATGTATTATTGCCGCCTTTGGAGATGTTTAGCAACGAACCTCAGAATTCACAGAGGGGTAATGTCGAATTGTTGAAGCAATCAGTGAAGCTAATATGAATCCTTAATCAAATAGAGTAAGGCAAAAAGATCTGTGAAAATCAAAGAAAATGATAATTACAGACACAAGGAAGCACAATCACATGCTTCATCTCTCTCTCTCTCTCTCTCTCTCTCTCACACACACACACACACACACACACACACACACACACACGCAGAATATGCACACCCTCTATCTCTCTCTCCCTAAACACACTCGCACGCACAAAATATATATCATTAACGTGTGCACATCACTGTACTCACAGAGACAAGCTCAACATACGCACTTATATACACGTTAAAATTTGTACCCAAGTGGAAATAGGACTGTGAATAAGAACACGAAAATAAACTTTTAGAATAAACTTTTAAAATAAACTTTTATATAAACTTTTTAATATGCATAGATCAAGTGATAAGTGATATAATATATATATATATATATATATATATATATATATATATATATATATATATATATATATAGCCGAACAAAAATACTCTCATAGAATTTGAAAAAATGCGATACTATAATTTATTATAGTTTGTTTATATTAAATTATATACTATGTAAAACTCACAAACAGTATATATGACGCCATCATATGTACTTGACCACCCACCTTCTTTTATATATATATATATATATATATATATATATATATATATATATATATATATATATATATGAGGTAAGGTAAGAGGAAAAGTGGACAACTCTACATCTTTTTCCATTATCATCTCCAGCAATAAATCAAAACCTCTCTCCTAACCAAGAATTTTAATCCACTTCTCCCTACCACCCTCTTTCACTACAAGCACCCAGCCACCTACTCATCCCATCTTCGCTTACAAACTACTATTCTCTGATCTCTACCCTCCACTTTATATGATAGTTATTCTCTATTCAACCGAATCCTCTCTAACTTCCTTTCACCAGAAACTCAATTTCACTTCTATAAATATAAATGTACGTACTCTGATGAAGTTCCTCACGTAAAGGAGAACGAAACATTTCTCTCCTATTTCTTCTGTTTGAGTTATAATTTTTTGTCCACTTCTCCTTTTACCTTACCTCATACTGTCAGATTTTACTCCAATTCTCCTATCTTCATATATATATATATATATATATATATATATATATATATATATATATCTGGTGAGTCTGGGAGTATTGCTCTTGCACAGTTCTGTGTTTTATGAAAAATGATCGTAATTTGGCACCGCCACTTCGCGACAGTCTAGACATTATTATTTCATTCTCAAGTTACACAAGTCTTCATACGTCTTGATGAACTATTAAATTTAGAATTTTAAAATAGGAAACATAAGTCGGCACATATTATTATTATGATATTTTCACTCCTGCCGTAGCCTGTCAATGGAGCATCAGTGACAGAAAGTCTCCTCAAGTCTCCAAGGACGCTTCTGAGCATTCTAGCCGATCCCAACAGTCCTGTAGTTTGGATGGTCTCGATTCTTCTTCTGATTTTCATTTCACCCAAATTCTTTTCCAGAGATTTAGGGAACGTTTCAAGGGCACCAATTACTATTGGTACGACCTTAACCTTCACGTTCCACAGTTTTCTCAGTTCTCTGGCAAGGTCCAAGTATTTGTCTATCTTTTCACTTTCCCTCATTGTCCCTCGGTAGTCAGCCGGGACGGCAAAATCCACGAGACAGGTTCTCTTCTTGTCAATCAATATTGGGTCCGGA
This sequence comes from Doryteuthis pealeii, assembly GCA_023376005.1. Classification (NCBI taxonomy): domain Eukaryota; kingdom Metazoa; phylum Mollusca; class Cephalopoda; order Myopsida; family Loliginidae; genus Doryteuthis; species Doryteuthis pealeii. Next base: position 1,883,832 of record CM042148.1, read on the forward strand.
TTAGGTGACCCGTCTTTACCTCGAAGTTACAGAGAATCTTATACCTCTCGTTTTCCTGGACAGGTTCAGGTTTGTGCATATACCATTTGGTTCTATGGTGAAAATTGACATTATTATTATTATTATTATTATTATTATTATCATTATCATCATTGTTGTTGGTTCATATAAAATGTCCATATATTTTGCTCTTATACCTTAATATATATATATATATATATATATATATATATATATGTGTGTGTGTGTGTGTGGTGTTGTGTGTGTGTGTGTGTGTGCGTCTATTTGTGTTTGCATGCGTATGGTGTTAGTCTAGAAAATAATGACGCTAGGGACGGATGGCATGTGTGTGTGGGGTGTGCGAGTGAGGGAAAGAGAAGGAGAGAGAGGGGGAAGAGCACATGTTATTGATGTGGATATCTGTATGTGTGTGTGTGTATGTGTGTGTGTATGTGTGTGTATGTGTGTGAAGTTTATTTTAAGTCTATTTCTTCTTTATTGTTTCGTTTTTGTATGAATTTTAATTACACACACACACGCATACACACACACACACACATATATATATATATATATTAACCCACTTAAGTGTCTACTACCCGATGTTCTTGTATGTTAATCCATATGTAGGCAGTAAAATCGAATGAATAAAAAAGTAATTAGTTTCCTGCTTAAATATTTTCGTTTAGATATTTACTGATTGTCACGTGACATATTAAGACATGCATAACTTATGTTTTAACACACTGGCCTCTTGTTATAAATATATTGCTGGATCTAAACTAATGTAACGTAGTGCCTTTTCTTTACGGCACTACATTAGCGATATGTAACGTACGGGTTTGCTTCTTTCACGGTATCAAATCGTATCCTCGTACGGTCGTTTGTTTACAAATACAGATCTAGCAGTCAGCCTTTTACCCCAAAATCCTTCCACACACTTGGTCAAGGGGTATCACCTTTCTCACTCTGCGTCCTTCTCTGGTATCAGGTTTCACAACCTTTACGATAGTATCTTTACTATTTTGTTTGTGTAGCGAGCCCATTCATAAAAACGATTTCTTTCGTCGTAAATAGAGAAAATTAATAACACCGTGTTTACTTTTCAGAAGTTTATTATATTTAAAACTTCACTATAACTTGTGTGAGAGAGAGAGAGAGAGAGAGAGAGAGAGAGAGAGAGAGAGAGAGAGAGAGAGAGAGAGAGAGAGAGAGAGAGTCCCTAATAATATATGCGCTTAATAAGAAGTGTATTTTAACTGGATTCAACTTAGGGTTTCAGCCCTTAGTAAACTTCTCGGTGACAAACTTTTCTTAAAAATCACAGGCCATTCCTTTTTTTGTCTTCAGCGACACCAGTTTGCCAAACTCCGTACGATCACTGCCTCTCCGGCCGACTTCTCTGACTGGCTCTGACTGCCCCTGACTCCGGACTGACTCCAACTCCAACTCTAACTGACTATATATAGTGTGTCTAAACTAATTTTCCAGAAAGATCTTTCACTGGAATGTTCGAGCTAGTCCTGGACAGAATCGAATGTTCGAAAAGTTCCAACGCTTTCTGGTCACACAGAGTTCACGGCCTAAGATCAAAAGATCACTTTGCGCCCAGAAGACTGGATTTTCCTTAAACATAGACTTTTCGTCTCCCAATCTCTCGTTAAAAGATTTTATCTTTCTAACTCCTTTTTCGTCGATTCTACAAAGACCACCCAGTAATATAAGAGAATCCGTAGTACATTTTTAAAGGTTTTTCTAAGTCTGGCACAAGGCCACAAATATAGGTGCTAGGCGGGATTATGTAACACTAATCAAGCTATTTTTTCCAAGTAACGAGAAAAATATTATGCAATTCAGCAATATTTAGGAAATAATTATGGAATTCATTGACATAAAATGAGAATAAATACTTAGTTTCTCCTCCTAGAGACTTTATGATAACCTTGATTCTTTGAGGCATTGATATCACCAATTTATGCAATATTCTTTATCAAAGTCGTTTTGGTGAATAGAATCTAATAATGGATCTTTTTTTAAAACCTCACCAGAAAATATCTATTTGATTTAGATCCTCACTATTCCTTAGCTATGCTTTTTTATTCTATATACCTTTCCTGAAGAAAAGACTTCCTCTGTAACATGCATTATCGTCCTGTAAAACGAATTCATAAACACCAAACCAATATTCTATTGATGGAATGAGAAAATTATTCATGATTTCAATGTGCGTATAGGCATTCATTAGTCTTTTAAATGACATGGCACCCTGTATCTTGAATCACTTAGGGAATGTACTTATTTTCTTCAGGATACAAACATTATATGTTTCATTTGAATGGTGCCAGACAAGAGTTCTAGCATCATCACTTTCGTCAATGCAGATTCTTGATTCATCATTGAATATCACTTTAATCTAATTATCCACACAAAGGGATTGTTTATTTTTAACTCACTATCACCTTTTCTGATTTTTGGTTCGTTATAATTTTTGTCAGGCTTTTGGCTATACAGATGCCATTTCATCCGAGCAATTTCTTAAAGTTCAGTCACAAACACTGATTCATGTTTCAATACATTTGTTTTCAAATTGTTTTGGTGTACATTTTCTATTTTGAAGGCATATTGATTTGGATTTTCTATGCTAACTCTTTCATGACTTTTATTGTCTAACAGTAAGTTTTTCTTTTTGAACAACCTTATTTCTTTTATATCTCAACCAAATTTCAGAAATAGCTTACTTCGAACCGGCAGTACTTTAACTGCATTTCACCGTAGATTAATTTCTTGAATCAGTTTTATGACGCTTTCCATTGTTTCAATTGACAGTTCTTTTGTTGAAGCTATCTTTTCATTCCAATCGGTATGTTCAACCACTTGTTGAGGTCTATAAATACTTTTAACTAAACATCTATTGGCTTCTGTTGATATATTTTTTAGAAATTCAAATTAAGAGATCATTCTATTATTTTTTCCTCAAAATTCTGTTATTTCATATTTTCCTCTGCGTGCTTAAAAAAAATCCCAAAGAAAATTTATTTGAGCTTTATATGTTTTAGTTTATTTATACAAAAAACAAAAACATTTAAGAGTGCTAATTACATAATTTTATTCAGGTCTAATATATATATATATATATATATATATATATATATATATAAAAAATGTTTTTTTTTAAATATTTTTTAAAAAAATTGGGCGTTATTATGAAGCATTAAAAATGTATAAATGAATGAACTCGATATTATGGAGTATTGGATTCAATTATTTTTTAATTATTTTTTGTCATAAGTTTTCAGGTTCGTTAGATACCCTTTGTCAAATGTTATTACTGTTTAACGGCTTCTTTGTCTCCGTTGTTATCGACACACATATATATATATATATATATATATATATATATATATATATATATATATATATATATATATATATATATATATATGTCTCTGTTGTTATCGACATATATATATATATATATATATGTTTGAGTTTTTTTTTTTTATGTGTGCGCACACCCGTATGTGTGTGTTTGTATTTTCACTGATACGTTCTACCGTTACACTGTGTATTATTTTACATCAACGGAAAGTAATAAAACATTATGGACGATTTTGTCATATTGCAATGAAAGTAAGAATTACTTGTAAAGTTGTTGTTGCTTTCATTGGCAATAGAAATTCATGTCATTAGAGATTAGAATGCCGCAGATGATAAAATGTTCTCTATATTAGATTCCAAATATTTTTTTATGAACACACACCGATTGATGTGGGGGTGTTTCGTCTGTAAACATCCACGTGCATTTATGTACAGTTTTAAATCAATCTGTCAAGGTTGCTCGTATATAAACGCGTTTATACACTTATTCGATTCACTGAATTAATCCTTGTTTATACAAACAGGACTACATAAATATATATAATTTCGTTGATGTATGTAGTGCCCATTTGCTTGTCTTTTTTAATGAGAAATACGCAAAACAAATGTTGTATGTTCAAAGGAATGCTTTCTGATATATATATATATATATATATATATATATATATATATATATATATATATATAAAAGGGTTTTGTAATTTGCTTGAAGCATATATATGTCACAATGCGAGTGTATAACTATGATACTCAATATTTCCCATCCTCAGAAGAATACTGGAACTGAACTTAGCGGCTGCTATAAATTCTGCGCGTGCTTGTGTGTGTAAATGTATAAAATCAATTGTATTTAATTTAAATTAAAACTGACATGCTGATATTAAAGTTCTGGAAATTCCCATCGATTAAATGCTGGCAATAAGTGTCCATGTTTATAATTAAATAGCAGAAGAAATCACAGTTGGCTGGGGTGAAAAGTTTTACACTGAATTATATTTTGTTAGATATTAACTTTATTTCCTTTCTGGAGGAATGAATACTGTCCTGTTATTTCATATAGTTTCCTCCACCACCCCCACACTTGCAAGTAGTGTTTCCAACAGATGGTATCTTATTTGCTTTCTGTACGAATTAGACCGTCAATTTTAACCTAAGATATTCTAGACATCACTTATTATGGAGATGCAATGCATTCTTCTCTCTCGAGTTTTCACTCCCTCACGTTTTCACTCCCTCACGGTTTCACTCACCCCGGACGTCTTTTAAGTACTCCTTGGCATTAAAGAAGTTCACGTGTCCAGTTTCATTGAGAGTTACACTTTAGCCAAGGAGTCTGTAGAGTCTCTAGTGAGTGCTTTTTGGAAAAATCTTCATAAGAAAAGTCTGAACTCTCTGACACCTGTTGTGAAAAAGTCTCAACCCTCTTTATAGAATACAGTCGGCTTATTATATGCTTCGCCAACAATATGTTTAAAGCAGCTGTATAAAACTATGAGATGGTGTCCCTACGTCAATCTGATGCTACTTCTAACTTAGTCCTGGCAACTGCAGTGACGACACTGATGTAAATTTATCATTTTAAAAGGTTTTCTAAATTTATTGCAAGGAGAGTGACATGTGTTTCAATTAATTAATGATTATAGTTTCAAGTAATTATGCTTAAGCCAAATAATTTGAACCCAGTTCTATGGTTTCAACTATTTCTATACAATAATCTAAAAACTTCCACACACTTATATGGTTTTAATTAAAAATTCCCGATTAAGGTTATAATCTTTTGTGTGCACACAGTTATATGTTTTAAAGTATCCCTATCTAATACTAATAATTCTATAGACGGAACTATATAATAAATAAATGGGACCCTAACAGGTACTACCTGCCCTGTTCAGATTCAAAATAGAAGTAATGACGAGAAATGGGACTCTACATTTGCCAGAGGTACAGAATTGGCGCCTCGCCTCCAGATTAAGGTTTGTGTCATATCTAGGATAACACTTTCTAGGAAGAAAGCTGGGTCTTGGAATAATTTACTCTCTCTCTCTCTCTCTCTCTCTCTCTCTCTCTCTCTCTCTCTCTCTCTCTCTCTCTGGAAGATGATGTGGAAACTCATGAAGAATAGCCAGCCTAAATTATTAGCATCTAAATAAAAGTTGGAACAAACTGTAACCACAATTTTGAAGAGTGTTTGATTGATATCCAAATGTCGGCACAAGGATGAGATTTTACCATAACCTCTCTCTCTCTCTCTCTCTCTCTCTCTATATATATATTATATATATATATATATATATATATATATATTAGATACCATAAAAGAAAAAAGGTTTCACACTAAGTAAGGCAAGGAGCAGGCGATATCCCGCACAAACTGTCACAGATGCAGACTATGCAGATGATCTCGCACTTCTTACAGATACACCAGCACAGGCTGAATCACTACTACATAGCTTGCAGAAGGTAGCAAAGAACATCGGCCTCTATGTGTACTCTGATAAAGCGGAGTCCATGAGCTTCAAAAAGAAAAGACATCTCCACACTTGACGGTAAGCCTCTCAAGATAGTAGAACAATTTACATACCTATGTACTAATATCTCAGCTACAGAGAGCGATATCAATACACGAATAGGAAAGGCATGGTTGGCGACAAACAAATTATCAGACATATGGAAATCCGATCTCGCTGACAAGCTAAAGCGACAATTCTCCCAGACTGTGGTTATATCATTATTGCTGTATAGATGGGACCCTAACGAAGCGCCTTGAAAATAAGCTAGATGGGACCTGCACAAGAATTTTGCGTGCAGTCTTAAACAAGTATCAGCACCCCACAAGGAGGCAGCTGTATGGCCACTTGCTCCCATCTCCCAAACCATACGTGTAAGACGGACTAGGCATGCGGGACACTGCTGGAGAAGCAAGGACGAGCTCATAAGCGACATACTCCTGTGGAAATCAACACATGGGCGTGCCAGTGTGGGCCGCCCAGCCAGGATCTATATTAACCAACTATGTGAGGATGCTGGATGCTGCGCAGAGGAGCTCCCGGGGGCAATGAATGATAGGGAGGGTTGGCGTGAGATTGTCATGGATATCCGTGCTACTTGCATGACATGATGATGATATGATATATATATATATATATATATATATATATATATATATATATATATATATATATATATATATATCTGACAATTACTTATGGGATACATGTTGATCTGTGGTGCGTTTGTTACGTTTCTTGACAAGATACATCTTCCATTGAGATGGCATATTTTAATTGTAAATAAATTATTTCTTAACATCAAATCCATAGATTTATTGTTGTATTAATGCAAAGATATATTTATACAGACATATTTATATATTGTTTGTGCCCTTATGTATATGTGTTTGCGTAAATCTGTTCTATGTTTCGATTTAACAACGGATTGCTTATTGCAATTTTTCTTACCAAAACTTTACCTTCATTTCTTATCTTCCTGTCTTCATCTCTTCGCTTCAAATATATTTTTTCTTTTCTATATATCAAACTGGACACTTGGGATAAAGGCCAACATTCATAAATCAAATCTCACTTATCTCTAGTTCATCGCTTTCTTTAAACTGGATACAACTGTGACATGATACAAGTTCAATCAGATATGGAAACCAGTGATCTCCAGGAAAAAAAAAAAAAAGGGGGAGGGTTGGATTAACACTACAAGGTCAGATTTATTAAGAAATGCCATAAAGCTATCTTCAATATCCCTATATGTTATTTGAATATGGTTAACGAACAATGACAAACAACTACATCCAAATAAATTCTTTCCTGAAGAGTTCTTAAATTAAAAACTTAACATATAGTATTATAAATTTAAATAAACAGTAACATTTCCCAAAACACTCTGAAAAAGAAACAAAATAAGAAAACAAAATTTTTTCCGGAGAGTTCATGGTCATGTAACAAAAGATAATAAAAAAAAACTAATAATATAAAATTTAGCAAGACGATAAATGCAACGTAAATATCACATACCGTTTTGTATGAGAATTCAGTTAGTAAAAAGCTCCTTGATGTTATCATGCAAACATGTCAATGCTGATCTAAATAAAATTCAACCAAAAGAACGACAACGGTTTGAGCGATAATTCGAGCAATCAGAATTAAAAATCATAAAAGGATTAGATGTTAATATATTTTCACTAAACATTTGTTATAATCATATGGACAATTCACCTTCAGATTTATTGAATTTACCGACATTCAAACCCGTTTGAGGTTCTTTTATTCATAGAGTTTAATAAAATTGTGTTCCTATGGAATATGAATCACTTTAAAATAGATCTATTTGACCCATAAACCACGAACAGATACTAGCACTTCAGTTTAGAAGGTAATCACTAGGAGGGTAAACACACTCCCCAGGACTACAGAACTGTGATCACTATGGTTATATTAATAACAAATAAATAAATAAACCAACAATACAATACACATACTCATAAATTAAATAACAAATTTCATTAAAATATTTTAAAACTTCCCCAAACATTAAAAATTAAAATACCACCTAACATTACTCCATTTTCTCCGTAAGCGCACTTTATTTTATTTTATTTTACTGTTTTTACTCTCATTATCATTATACACCTACCTAAGCTAACGGACCACTAAAAAACATATAAAACAACTCTATTTATATTGTCCAGCTTTCTTTTCATAACGAAAAATATTACCACACTTTATCTTATTTTATTATGACACAAAAATTTAACAATAATCACAAAGGTCATATTAATAAACAAACAAATAGATTTACCAATATAAACACACGTATTTCATTAAATTAGAAAACAAAATTTGAATCATATATTAACAGAATTTTATCTTTTCTTTACTTATGAAATTAAAAATTCCCTTTTTCCAAAATATCACTCTTTCAAAAAAATTATCTAACCGTAACCGTCACATAACATCACTGTTTTCTCCAGCTGCAGAGCGTCTCTCTAATAATAATAAAAAAAATCATTTTTTCAAACACTTAAAAATTCTCTGTATTTTGACCGTTTTAACTTCAAATATCAAACATTTTACTCTCATGAAGGCCGTTATTCATTGTATGCTTAAATATTTCATAATTTTCTATTATCATTATTATTTTATTTTATATCTAAATAATAATAAATAAAATACATGTGTACATTAACAAACTCCTGGGCGAAACATGTGTTATTAAACTCATATTAAATCAATTTCATCCATTCAACATTTTCTTTCCTTTATTTATTTATCCTTTCAACATATTTCTATATATATGTTAAATAAATTAGTAAATAATTGATCCAATTATTTAGTAATCTTAGTATCGCTTTAATATTTGTTCCTTTCATTCATTCTATCTTCGATTTTCTCCAAATAAAGTTTCATCTGATGATTGTGTTCACATGAAAAAATAATGAAATAATTGTAAGGTGAGATTTTAATATAGTTTTGTTTTCCTATTGCTCTTCTGGTCAGGATTTGAACACTTTTTGATTTATCTGGCGTTCTTAAACGATTACATATGCACATCTGTTTATATAATGTTTATAATTTGGTGTTTTTTCTAAATACTTATGGCCAATATTTTCTATGGTGTCTATGAGAATTGGTTAGAAGTATTTTATAATTGGCTAAGATTACAATGGACACTAAGTCGTTTGAGTAGAAGACATCCAGATGAACATATTAATTTGGCACTATCAATAACAACGCGTCCTTATCATCGACTTTTGAATGGCTTTTGAAAAACATTTTTCTATGACAATTTATTCATTTCTAAAGCAAAATATCAAAATGAAAATGAAGCACGAAGAATCACAATAATTGCAATGACATTTCGTTTTTGTATAGCATCCTGTTTTTTTTACTATATAAACAGAAAGAGAAGAAAATTGTCTGTTTTTAAAATACTAATGGGAATTTATATATATATATATATATATATATATATATATATATATATATACGTGTAATAAATGAATGTTGAAAACCAATTTTTCACCTTCAAACCTTAAAAACGAGGTATTTTTCATTAAACGATATATTTTTTGAACAGCAGCATTTATTATGTGCAATATATGATAAAACTACGTTTTTGAGACTAAAATTTAAGATTGTTAATTACACGAACTCCTTCATTATTCGAGTATATATGTTACGTATGTTGCAGCAGAAGTAAAAGTGCAGTAAACACAGTATATTCATTTTTTTTCAACCAATGATGGTATATATTAGGCGATTTTAGGGAATTATGTAATTCTTCTGTTACATTATGATCATTCAGTGAACAATAGATATAAAGATTGACAGATTTTATAATACATTTTGTTGCGAACTCGAGATGCATACGAAAGCCATTGTTTAGTTCCATCAGGTAAGAACAAAAATCAGACATAGAAACGTTAATTATTTACAATTTATCAAGGCTAAGTAGATATGAATTACTAGAATATATCTTCATCGCCTATCAATGACAACGATGAAAACAAATATTTCATTAAGACCATAGAAATCAGAAACACATTTAATTCAAACGAGACGTTACTGAAAGGAACAAAAGCAGGGAATAAATGAATATTACATGCCAGTAATTATTTTTCAGTGAAAATATCAGATTGTAAAAAAGACTCATATATTAAAGATTGAGACCTGCTCTAACGAATAGTAATATCTCACTTGTGATTTTTATCGAGCTAGACAAGCAGACACTTATTACTGAACTCGATTCTCACTGAGTGGCATATAATTTTGATCTTGTGCTGCAACCAAGGTAAACTTAATAAAGAACAAGTTCACTAGAATGATGTAAAGGGTAACGAACTAACTTAACATATGTTATTAGTGAACTCGATTCAAACTGGGTGAACCCTACTTCTAAACATGAGCTGCAACTAAACTAAGCCTATAAAAGCAAATGGTAGCCCCGAATGGCGTAATAGTTAACAAGCTAATCTAGCAAATATTATTAGTGAGCTTGATTCTCACAACGTAACCTATACTTCTGACATCGTGTCTCAACCAAGCTGAACTTATTAAATAACTTGTGAACAAGATAGTGTAATGGTTTGCGAGCTAAACTAGTTGACTTATTAATGAGGTAGTTTGTCACTGTATTCCTTCTAACCCTGTAATAAACTAAGCTAAACTTAGTAATGACAACCACAATGTGTTTCTACTATATATCAGCCAATAGAAAATGGCAGCAACTGTCGTAAACTTCATCGTCAGCATAGGCAATAATTCAATTATCGCCACACTACATTAATTAAATGATTGACGAAAAGTTGACGTTAAAGAAAATGGAATTGTCAATTTGAGTTCAAATATTGACTGAAACTGTTTCTTTCCCTCCATTGAAGGAAAAAGATGTGAAGCCAATTCTTATTTTCACAGCTATAGGTAAATCGGTAAGTCAGATTGCACCCTGTAGTTGTGCAAATGGTCTTCATGTTATACCGTGACAGAGTAAGCGCCTTTTAATTTCCATATGTTTGAGATCTAGTCTCAGTCCTGCAGTAAACTTAGAAAAATTGATAGGATTGGCTGTTCTGGGCTCACACACACACACACACACACACACACACACACACACACACACACACACATATATATATATATATATATATATATATATATAGAGAGAGAGAGAGAGAGAGAGAGAGAGAGAGAGAGAGAGAGAGAGAGAGAGAGAGAGAGAGATGTGGATACTAGAATTGATAGATAGATACATATATAATTGATCTGTAATAGATAGATATATAGATAGGGGCTGAAATTTATACACACACACACACAACACACACACACACACACACACACATATATATATATATATATATATATATATGGTCATAGTAAGTACCATACATCAAGTGTTATGTTCTGAAACCCACGAGTCAAGTGGACTGAGTCAAGGTTGACTACTTTTTATTTTCTATTTCCTTCTGTTGGCAGCCTGCGTATCTCTTGAATTCACCCAGGAAAAGAAAAGAAAAGAAGAAAGCTCGCAATTAATTGTGTAAGGTTGAAAATCTATAACCTCAACACCGCTACTCGGACAAGCAATGGCCATAATAGCTTGTACGAAAAGTGACCAGAACCGATTTTTTTCTTTTTGATAGCCAACCAGTTCATGGTAGAGGGTTGACAATGTGATATCCGATTAAACTGTGAGTAGTGCTAGCAGCAGACAACGGATGGATATTTGGATACGTGCCATGAGCATACGTCAAACAAAGAGAATTATTGCATGCTTTTTTTATATGAAAAATACTCCTTCACGAAAAAAAGAGAAAAAAAGGAAAGATCACTTTTTGCTGAAAACCAGTGATATTTCATTTCAGTGATTTTTCACAGCAATAAGAAACTTGTAGGACATCCATATCCGCCTTAAATATTGGTTCATTGTTATATTTTAGCTTTAACAAGAGAGATCATTGAGGATATTCATATTTTCGTAAACATATTTGATGCATTATAGACGTATGGTAAAAGATAAATCAATGGAAATAACGTATATATGATATTAGTGTCATAATGGTTTAAGGGGGGCATAGTCATAATATTTAATGAATAAGGTGAATTATTGTTATCTTAGGAATTAGATTTGTATCTGATATACGGTTAAGTAGGGTGAACTGGAAATGCATATTCAAATATCACTCAAGAACCTCTTCACGTTAATGGTTACTCGACTATTTCCAGCTCTGGGTTTAAAAAAAAAAAAAAAAAAATACTGTAGTCATGTACAATCAGGACTTCTGTGTTGCTATTGAATATACATACATATTTACCAATCCCTTCACACAAGCAGGGTATGACAAAATGTCAAATTCTTTAGCAGTTTGACTTTATAGCTTTCCTTTTAACTTTCCTAAACAACCTCAAAGAGCCCAGTCCGTCATACCAATTTACACATAGCTGAAGGGAGAATAGTTGGCTTAATACTTTTTAACAAGATGCGAAAAGCAAACATCCTCATCCAGGATTGGAACTCATCTCGACGTGTCCATTTCTACGATGTTATTAGTATAGTATGTATGCTAGTGTAAGTGGTGCTAGTGTTGTTCCCTAACAATAAGAAGTGTACTTCGAAAATAAGACCAGAGGGTGGGTGGATAACAAAAACATTACACACACACACACAAAGATACTCACGAACGCACACACACAAACACATACATACACACACACACACTATATATATATATATATATATATATATATATATATATATATATATATATATATATATATATATATAACGAAACTATATTCAATAAAGTTATTACATATAGTAAACTTTTTTCTAAGCTTTTGAAATATATATATATATATATATATAATATATATATATATATATATTTATATATATGGTCCAAAATTTTGCGGTATTATTACGGGAGAGCTCAATAGTTGTGATGTAGGTATTATATAAGAATAAATAAATATACATTATTTTGTGTATATATATATTTATTGCAGGGTTGTTTTTCTCTGAACATTGCATTCACAGCCATTTTATTTCAGGTTAATCAGCCAGATTGAAATGTTTCTCTGAAAATTCGAATAATATGGTAGTTTTATTTTTATTTGGTGGGGTGTCCATTTATATATTATGGGCATAGACTAGTGATTTTGTAAATGTGTAAGTCTGTGTGCGTAGTAAAGTTTGCATGCAAATATAAGGGCGATTACGCACATTCGTAGGCATATCCTTGTATATATATATATATATATATATATATATATATATATATTATATATATATATATATATATAATTATTATTATTATTATTATTATTATTATTATTACTAAAGATGAGATTTTTCACCTTTTAATGTATAAAGGCTTTTTTCCTGTTTAATTTAATGACACGAAAGTTATACTAAATTATTCCTTAGTTTTAGGATTACGTAATGTTTGAAAAAAATCCATTTTAATTGGTTATAATTAGTCGTAATTTGCAATTAAGTCAAAAACTGACCCATCCCTGTCTTTACATTCTACATCACTCTTTTCCTCTCTATATGCGAGTGAAGGGGAGATGGGAGAGTGATTAACAGAGACACTTTTAACAAATCACTAGCACGTTATAAAATTCCATGATCCACTTCAATTTAAAATAGGTCAAACTAGATATACCCTATTCGTTGAAAAATCCGTGTTTTTTTTTAAAATTCTATCCCCCACGTTTAAAAAAAAATTACCAAAAATTAGGGAATTATCCGATTTTAATGAAATGTTCAGTGTTGATTTAGCAATAAAGGAATTTTATAATGCATTAGTTATTTAATTTCAAAACTTTCTGATTTTTTTTTCAGGTCACTTAACTTTAACCACCCTGTTTTTGAGGTGCAAAAATATCAGTGTGGTATATATGTGATTGATACTATTTTATGCATTAATAAAAAGACAAAAGACTGAAGTTGTGAAAAGAAGAAAAAACAATTTTAAGAATCTGCTCGGGTAGTAAATAAGTACCGAAAGTCAAAAAATAAAATGAAAATAAAAATTTAAAAATAATTTTGGAGTATTATTTGTATTATTCGGATGATTGTCCTCATCACAGCGTTTCTGCCGATGTGCCTTCCGGTCTTCTTCAGGTATTTCTTGTCGGACCTCGGGAACCTTCTCGGACTCGGGAACCTTCTTGTAATTGGGAATCATCACGGAAATTTAAACCTAAACCTTTATTCAGTCCGCGGGGGTATCCTGTTCTCATTCCACTAACCATAGCTGGGGTACAGGTGTCAAGCTGTGTTAATTATTATTCTATATTACTGCTGCCCCTGACCAGGATTGAACCTGCAGTCAAAAGATAACTGTCACTTAGGACGGTTTTAAACTAACTCCTTTATCTACTAGGCTATGTGTCCAATTGGACAATCCAGTGCGAATTTTTTTTCAATCGCAAAAGTTATAATTTATTTTGTAAAAACGGATTTTAAGTAGCATCTTAGCAGGCATCTTGATCGAAATTGACCGGAAAATCGTTTTAAATGTATCAAAAATAAATTACATGTGTAATATGATTTTGTTTTTTTTACTGATGCCCATTATGTTACTACTTTTCGACTTAGACACAAATTTGACCTTAAATAATCGGTTTAATAAATTTTAATTCGTTTTTAAAATGAAAAGCAGACAATATTTTGGCAGACCCTACTCTTTTCCCTTATCCCAATCATCTAGCAAGAGCTTAATGGGTGACCCAACGGGTCATGTTTTGTCTAGTATTATATATATATATATATATATATATATATATATATATTATAATGCATCTTCGTATATATATATATATATATATATATATGCATCTTCGTATATATATATATATAATATATATATATACTAGAAAGACGTGACCGTTATTTGTGGTATGGTGTTTTGTTTGCATTGGTGTACATAGTTTCATGTGCGTTTATTAGTAAATGTTTATATATTTTATTACGTGCGTATGCATGCATACGCATGTCAGCGATATGTCCCCTCATGCATGCACACGTAACAACATGCAAACAAATTCACTGGTAAACATACATGAGCCTATGCATACAGACTTGTACACAAAAGTTCTCCAACAAAAATAATTAAATTGTACAAATATATATATATATATATATATATATATATATATATATATAATTAGATAATAACTCGAATAGCAAATTACACAATCAAAAGGGGTTTATTTGACCAAGGTACAAAAATAAGTGACTGTCATAAATATTACTAGCTTGTTTCACTAGGAAAGACGGGATTCGAAACTAACACCGTCCATGATTAGGCTCAAATAGGACAGCCCATTTTATTCCCAGAGGAGTACCTTCTCTATAGCAAAAGGAAATACAAAAAAAAAAACGAAAAAAAAACAAAAAAAAACAAAGAAGAAACAAAGAAATATGAATATCACACCAGTTAAAATTACAGATATATAAACTCTCAGAAACAAAGAGTACATATTGTGTATACGATGTGGTTCGGGAAAGAGTATCGTCATGTTTTCCTTAATTTGGTCCACTACCTAAAATCTCACTCCTCATTTCACCAGCGATGTTAAATGTAGTCTACGCCGTTTCTTTTTCAGACAGTCTTTGTTCGGAACGCAACTCTCGCTAAATGCAGTGATGTCAATATTTAGCTTTGCCAGTTCGTGATCAATTGTTTTATAGGGTCTTTGGGTTCTGCAGTCTCCAGTTTTATGTGAAGTACGGTGTACGCAAGACCGGCCCAACTCTTTGCACTCAACTATCAACTGTTATGGCCTAGCAAGATGAAACGATAACAGTGACGTTCTCGAGTCGTAGATTTTATATCACAAACAACCATAATTAATTAATCTGACTCCCCTATAAATATATGTACGCTAGCTTGCTGGTTAACTTACAAGTGTTCATCCGCCATTGAAAATGTTTCGCTAACCTTGCCAGATGTCTCACAACATTCCTCATCAGGATCTTAGTAAGTGAAATGTAAAAGTCATCTTTCAAGTCCAAGTTTTGAATTATTATTTCATAAAGAATATTATATTGTCAGAAAATTTCCAGAAGACTATTGCAGGATTCGCTTCACTTTTACAGTCGTATTCATTTATCCTCGTTTTAACACTAGCTGAAAAGATATTAATATTTCCATTTGTGGTGTGGCTAAATAATATTACTTTCATAAATTAAAAGTAATATCGTACAAAATATCGTAAAAATCGTCACGGAACGCAAACGATTTATGTTATTTAAACAAATTTCAAATAATTTTCAAATCCTTTTCTTTTATAGTAATAATTGCTGTTTGCAACCATTTAGTGCAAATTATTAATCGACTACATAGTTGGTAAATCAACATTATTTTGATAAACAATTAAAATAGATTACATAATTATATAACTATATAACTTTTCCCACTTAAGAAACGACTTATTATCTTCTCTTCCTCCCTCCCTGTCTGTCTGTCTGTCTGTCTCTCTTTATATATATATATATATATATATATATATATATATATATATATATATATATATATATAAAGATTCAGAATATTAAACACGGGTATATAAGCTTGAATAGACACATCGTAACATGCTGGTAACTTTTTTTATGGGTGAATACCATTCCGCTCGTACCTTCCTTTGTAAAGACGGTGATTAGCGGTTCTATCTCTATTTCCAAGGAGCGGAAGCCGCGCGAGAAATTTCCCGCTCTTTCAGCGCCTTTCAAAGCGACATGCCAATCTGTCAGCCATCTTGAAACGCACGCAGCGTCAAAGACACGCGCACATCGTTACAGTTGATCTTGTTCTGTTGTCTTGTTTTCCACCGACTTTTCTTTGCATGTCTTTCCGTTTATTTTTTCTGTTTGTTTTCCTTCACTCTAGTTCGTTTGATTGATATAGCATCGTCCGTCCTTAAGGAATAGACTCAGTCTTCGTGCAAAACGTTATATACTACCAACTCTTTCGTGACAGGCCAAATGGCGGGAAATTGATCGCATTTGCGCGGGAAATTGGACTCTATGTTTTTTTGCGTTTTATCTTCATCTCCCAATTTTCCTTTTAACATATTGTGAACTAGAGTTTTCCTATTCCGTTTAGCTCTCTTTGCCGCAATTCAATCAACCTTTCCTCCTCGACTTCATCGATCCATCTATGTGTATATTAATCTATCTATCTACCGGCTTCGCTAAGGTTACTAAATGCTGAATGTTCGCAATGGAACTTGTGGTCGATGATGAAACCAGAATAAATGGCTGGAGTTGAAAGCTGATTTTCAAGGTAGTCAAGTCTACCTCAAACAGATGTGTGGTTATTTCATTCATCAGCATCAACAGCAGCATGATTCATATCAAACTTGATTTAGTGCAATTTACTATTCAATTCATTACCAGTTACAGAACCAAAAATAATTCCGCGAAATTAAAATAATCAAGATGAGAAATTTCAGCATGAAAGGACAATTTGAAATTTTATTACATATAAATCCTATTGTTACCTTTACAATGAACAATACAAAAATATAATATATATATATATATCTAATTCTTAATACACATAGCATTTGTTAGTAATTAATTTTACCGAAACTACAAGATCAGTACCATATTGTATTTTGTGGATTTTAAGGTAGTATATTCTATATCTATATTTTGCTGATAGCAAGTAATCTGCGGAGCTATTTTTCTTTTTTACTTTTCATTCTACGATATTAGGTTGTTGGTGCTTATCAGAACTTCAGAGATCATCGGATCTTCGGTGATATGCCTAATTGGGACTGCACCATATAAATTACCATTGTGGGGCAAGATACACTTAAAGATCTGCTTTTAGGTATCGATGAACCGTCGGTATTCAGTTGAGTTGTAAATTGGAATTCTCGATTCATTCAGTAAACCCTGTATGTCATGGCAATGTATAAACATACCGTGACTTCGAAAGTACCATAGAAATCCCTCTCTCTCAATCAATTGGTTCTTTTTTCAAACAAGTTTTTCTTATTCAATCTTGATATTAGAAATTGTGAAGCCTTTTTTTATAGTTCCAAAACTTGTACCAAATCATCCAACTGTTGCTAATCAATCCTCTATGGCTGAGTCATCTTCAGTTTCAAATTTTGAATCATTGTTGCCATTGAGTTCCTCATAATAAATGAGATCTTTAAGAGAGGACAGGTTGAACGAAAACTGGCACTGGGATTTCAGCTGAATGAGGCATTGGACGTATAGCTGATGATAGAATAGGATATTCAATTTTACAATTTTCTCTTGTTATATCGTGAGGTATTTATTAATTTAACCGTCAACGCAATCACTCTAGCCAAAACCTAGGTATACCAAATGACAACATATCACGTGTACATAAACTCTTAATACACTGCCACCACACCTTGTGAGGGGCTCAAGACTTGTCTTAATCCCCAAATGTTAATTTGAAATATTCAAAATAGATAATTTTCACAAATGCGATTTGTGCTCTTTGACTAAGAATCAACCTTGTCATTACATCTGAATAATTATCCTTTTTTTCAATAACATAATCAACGCATTCAGTTGACCAGTCATATTATTTACAGAGAAACAATACAATTCTGCTTATTTGGAAATTAATCTGTACAAAAAAACTCAAACTCAACAGAAATTCCAAAATTGGTCCCCAGTGTAACTATTCTTGTCTAATAATAATCATTTGTTTGTACAAAGTTAAAGGATTTCACATATCCAATACATTTTTAAAACATATCTATTTAATCTAGAGATCGAACTCTGACAGGCACTACCACCCGGTCAGAAGGAACATGGGAGAAATAGCAATTAAGGGGTGCTCTACGATTTCTAGAACCCCATAATTGAAGACCCACCACCAGATGTAGATTAATATAATAGCCAGGAACTGGTTTGTTTTTTGTTCTACCCTTCTGCAAAGGATACAGTGATCATATTCTAAGCCCTGCGGAAAGTAAATAAGACAAAAACGAAAAATGATATTTAAAAACTTTGTCTGATAGATATTTTTAATCTGGAATATTATCAAGAATGAAAAACTCTAGAAACAAGATGATTGATTGATTTAATGGCTTTTCAAATGTCTCTGTTTTTTATGGCTGGAGGGTAGGGAATCGCATTCATTGTACCTTTATATTTACACTTTTCGTGTACTAATGTATCTATTATTCTTATCTAAATCAAATAATCTGCATAGTTGTATGGTTTTAATTATTCTTATCTAATAGAAATAATTATGTGGTTTCAAGTAATTATCTATATTTAATAATAATCGTTTTTCTATACAGTTATATGGTTTAAAGTAACTAATAAAAAAGGTTCAAGTAATTATTCTTAATACAAATAATTTATTGTTATATGCTATGGACTATTCCTTTCGAATACGAATAATTTTCAAACAGAATCATTTGACTCCTACATGGAATCTAACAGGTATTACAACTGCAGGTCAGAGTGAAACTAAGAGTAAGGAAAATGAAGGGACACTCAAGACTCCAAAGATTTCCAGAACTGGAAACTCACCTTCAGATGCATTTGAGTGTCATGTCGGGGACACCTCCTTTGGGCGTGGTCTTACCTCTCCGTAGGGGGCCCAACCAACGTCTTCTAAACCTCACGAGCAGAGCGTGAATAACAATATGGACAGGGACAATAAAGACAGGGAAAAACAGTAAAAAATGAAATACGGTAACAGTGGGAAAATAAAGAATAAATAATATATAAAATATAAATAAAACAAAACAAAAGGTGAATGTTTATATAATAATTGATTTAAAATATTTTTCAAATTAAAATAAAAACACACACACAAAAAAAAAGAATATCGCAATGTTTGTTAATTCACACTTCGGTGGTATGAAGCGAGGACCCTTCGGCAAGTTGCTTAATGAAATAATAAAAACATCTGTTTGTTTTTTTTCAAAGGAATGTTTGCTAATTAAACTTAGTCAACACAAACATTCCTTTCTTTTTTTCCTCAATTACCGAAAAAATCTTTTTAACACAAAAATTCCTGCTATGTTTGCGACAGTTAATCAAGAAACTAACCGCGACTTGGTAAAAAAAGAAATACCAGCTTCAAATCGGACACAAGGAAAACAAGACAAACACAAGAAGATATACTCCATGCAGAGAGAGAGAGAGAGAGAGAGAGAGAGAGAGAGAGAGAGAGACAGACAGACAGACAGACAGAGAGAGAGAGAGAGAGAGAGAGATCGGGAGGCAGAGAGAAAAGGGACATGGAAGGAAGAGTGAGAGGGAGCATAAACATTGCTAATTACCATATTTCGCAGGTAATCTTTCCGTTTGCTAATGAAGACAAATTTACCTGATACAGAAGGCAGATTGAATTACGACAGTTTTTTTTCTGGACTGATATTAAAACAGAAGACATCATTTTACAGAGGACTTAGCGCTTTTTCAACCGGAAAATTACTTTGGGCTCAAATATTTGGCTGTTTAAAGCATAGTAGCCAATAAAGAACCACGTTTTCTAGGGATGAATGACTATAGAATGTGTAGTGTATATAATTTCACGCAGACAAGGAAACTTCCAAACGTAAGTAAATACAGATTCCTATTTATTATGTATTACAAAATAAAGAAACATATACATACTCACATACGTATATTTCGAGCAATTATTTTAAGCATCTTGAAAATTATTAGTTCTCCATATATATATATATATATATATATATATATATATATATATATACAGAGAGAGAGAGAGAGAGAGAGAGAGAGAGAGAGAGAGAGAGAGAGAGAGAGAGAGAGAGAGAGAGAGAGAGAGAGAGGTGATGGGACACTGTCACAATTTTAAAAGATTAATTTCACCCGTGTAGTTCGTTTAATTTCAGGTTTTGTATTCTGTGCTGCAAACAAGAGTTAATTGTGCACTCTCTGTTTTGAAAGGGGCACTAGAAATTTGGAAACGACAAACTCTACTGCTTGGTATTCATGCCCCAATACAAAAGTTTCCGAGTGCAATGGTGTCAATCTGAAGACATTGCAGAGAAGTTGAAAAGTCCATAGTGGATTAAGAATTAACAGAAGCTCATACACTTCACAATGATGAGAAAAGAACTCCGAATTTCTTTGGTAAAGTCCAGGCCATGATTGGCAACAATCTCACCAAGTCAATCAGTCCCAGAGCCAGAGACATGGAATATATGAATTATATAGTGCATGAAGACATTCAATATTTCACATAAAAGATGAGAAATGGTCAATTTTTATCACGGTCTATGAAGGACAAAAGAAAAAAATGTGCTGCAAATCTTTTGAAGAAACACAAGAATCCCCCCAACAGAATAGGCTTTGCTTTTTCCCAGGTGAGAAAAAACTTATATCGGGATCATATAGTGAACTACTAGCTTACTCTGTCAGACAGTCCATATTTAGATGTTTTGGGTGGTCACGAACGATGATAACGTTATGTCCCTATTCATTGCCACACATGGCCCAGACTGAACACGACCTACATCAAGTTCCTGGATGCAGTAGTGCTGCTCTGAATTGAGAGGGTAACTGCTGGAACACCCTGCATCTGGCAACAGGACTCTATAACTTACCACATAAACGGAAGAAATAAGAACGTGACCAAACGTGATGGGCAGTGACACATGGACATACCTGTGGGGATAGGTTAAACAAAAACCTACATCCTTTAGTTCTACACGAACACCAGATGTTGAGAAGGACACCTACTAATAGCGATGACTGATAGGGATGGATGGAGAGGAATAATCATGGAGATCCGTGCTTTCAATGAGTAATTTTTGTATAACTCAGTACGTAGCAGACTTATGTTTGTGATTATACATACGTAAATCCATACGTGATTACATACATACACACATACAAAGAGAGAGAGAAAGAAAGAAAGAAAGAGAGGGAGAGGGGGTAGGAAGAGAAATGGGAGAGTGAGACACATATGCATACACTGAAATAAAGGGAAATAGAAAAGAAAAAAGAGCAGGAAGAGATGGAAAGAGTAAGAGGGGTAATTAGAAAATAATGACAGTGTGAGAGACAGAAAGAGAAACTGTCAGAGAGAGACAGCTGTGATATATATATATATATATATATATATAGAGAGAGAGAGAGAAGAGAGAAGAGAAAGAAAGAAGAGAGAGAGAAAGAGAGAGAGAGAGAGAGGAGAAAGGCTGTGGGAGAGATTGGTGGGATAAAAAAGGTGAGCGATATACACAGAGAAAAAAAAGATAACTGCAGAGGCGTCGAGATAGAGTGATATGTTACTCAAACGTTCGGTGAATTCCACCACGAAAATTAATACTTACTTCAACATCTATATGAATCATAGGAATTACTTAAGCCAAATATTGTTTACGAAGTGTCGAGTCCAACATTTATTTCGCACGCATTGTTCAAATAGCTGGACTATTTGAGTAACACTTCGTCTTATAGTCTTAGACACCGTGTTTTGGTTCAATCATGAAGACTGAGATTTTAGTTAATCATTGGATTTTGCCTCTACATTAGTCCCAAACTGTTTAGGATCGATAATGGTAGTAGTAAAATCAGTCTTTGGTTCTCAAAAATAATTCGTTTAAATTAAAGGTAGATCTTTAACAGAGACTGACCTTTTAACATCTTATCCTTGCGGCTCTCTCACAACTAAGATTCTACCGAAAACCGCTGATAGCGGTTCTCGCATGTGTCACTCGTTTATACGGAAAAATCACTACGTGAACACACCTGTCATCATTTGTTGCGTCTGTGAACCAACCCTAAAACTGTTACTTTATATATTTATAAAATGTTTCCCTCATATAAATATTATAAATAAGCGGTTGGTGGTGGGAGACGATAGTTACTGTATTTCTTTTACGGTGAAGCAAGCTTTAAAGTATCTATCACCTTATCGGGTCAAACGTTTAGCACTATTTTAGCAAATATGATTTTGTGACACCTACAGTGGGCTATGATAAGTTCTTAGCTACCCTTGAGTATAGCAATTCTGGCTTGTATAACAACGTCTATTCCTTTTTCAGCCAATACCGTGTTCGTATCAGGCTACTCTCATTTCTGAACGATAGATGAATGAAAATTCGCGGAAGTAAGGAAATCGGTGAATTTCAACGAGGGTCAATTAAAGAATGCAATCAGTATGGCAAGTCAAATAGAGAACTTACATGGTTTTTTCCATGTCAAAAAATTACTGAAGGCTATTGTCGTGTGAAACAATGTTAAACATCGTGTTTGGGTGAACAAAAATGGCTCTGAAGAGGGAAAGTATCAGAAACCGTTGTCAGAGCGTCAAAGATGTCGCCAAAAGCATTGAAATGTCGCCATATTCCTTGTGAAAGACTCTAAAAGAGTTAGGCTACCAAAGAGAGGTGCAATAAAGAATCCCTAGATTTCAGAGGTTAACAGGCGTATGAACTGAGTGAGATAATTTATGAGGAAATATGAATTTTGGCAGTCTTTAATTTGGTGAGATGAAAGTGAATTCAGACAATATTCGGATTGGAGACGGGTTTATGTATGGAGAAATCAGAATAAGACTTGACAGATTGAATGTCTTCAGGTAACCATGAAACATGGGCGTGGAATAATGGCGTGGGGTGCTGTCTGGTTTGGAGGCAAATCTGAGCTGATTCTTGTTGACTAGCGGTTGCATAGTCTAATTCACTGTCAAATATTAGAGAAAGGACTCCTCCCACTATTTGAAACCAATTAGACAGACAAGAACTTCTACCTTTTTCAAGATGTAGCGCCATGTCATAAGAGCAAAGTAGCAAATGTCTCAAAAGAATTGCAAGGTTTTAAGTCACTGTCATGGGTAGTCGGAATTTGTGACATGAATCCAATAAAGTACGTTTAGGAGCAGGTTGACCGGAAATATCAAGTGTTTGCGACCAAAATCATGTCAGTGGCAACCTTTAAAGGAACATTGCTAAAGGAGTGGCAGAATATGGATCAGACGATTGTTAATAACTTGATCAAATCCATGAAAAATTGAATACAAGCACTGATACTAGCAAATGTAGTATCAACTCATTCTAGTTTCAAATAGCCTGTATCTATCTTGAGTTGGTATTACGTAATTAATGTTTGAAATTAAACGTAGTTAATTTCTCCCGGTTAAAAAATCGTAGGCAACTGTATAGCAGTTGGATAGCCGTTGTTGTTGTTAGTATCATGGAAGTTGTTGGACCCATACGTTGTTTATGTTTCATCCCGTTTCTGATTGGAAAATTGCACAGATGAATGTTCAAGACTAATTCGGGAACATATGCAAAACGAGTTTGAACTGGGCCATAGCGTCCAGGGAACAACCACAAATATTTTTTCTTCGAAGGGTGAAGGCGCAGTTGATCAAGGTACTGGAATCAAATGCTTCAAGAAATTTCAGTTGGGTTTATAGAACTGGTACCATGATGTATTCCTGTTGCTGAATTGAGGCTTCGATTACCAAAATGTTTCCAGACGTTTAACTTCACCAATTACTTTTTTTTATTATTCTAAAGACAACACTTTATTTATTTTTATATCCTACAAGGTATAGATATTAAAATAAATTTTAGAAATTGTACATTTATATATTACTTTCTTGATGCGTGCACTTGTGTCGCATATGTTTGTAAGATTTTAACATATTTTCTTGTGTATGAAATGATGTTTATTCTTCCCAGTGAAAACAGTTCCAAGCACTTCGTTTGTATTGTTTTTGTTTTGTTTTGTTTTAGCAATTTATTTCAAAGTTTTTTTCATATAAAAACGGACACTTTTTTCCTCTTTCCTTTCGTCTTACTACACATATTTCAATTAATTTATAATTTCTTGTAGGTAAGAGATTTGTTTTACGGTCTATTGCTAATATTTAATCGTGAGAATGGCACACAGCTGTGCGGAAATATTCGTTCCTCGGTAGCTTTTTCTGTTTCTTTTCTTTCTTTTTTTATACATAGTTTTCTTTACTTTTTTGTTTGTTGTTGATCGGTTTGTTTTACCCAATTTTTTGCTTGCGTATCTTTCTGTTCGACGTAATTCATTGTTTTCTCAACTGTGCAACATACATCGAGCAATTATTAAAACATCCTATTAACACGAACTCTACAAAACCCATTTTCTGGCCACAGACAATCGCTGAGTCGTGTGGGAATCATCGTAATGAATAAAATATACAAGAAAGGACACAGACAAATGGTATATTCATTAAAAATCATGAAAAATGTTCTCGCTTTTAAAGAAAAAAAAAAAAACATCTGCTTTATCTTATTTCAAAATAAAATAACACAATTTTTTAAGACCTCTTTATTTAAAATAAATGTCGCATGTAAACTGTGGTTATCACATACACACATAGACATACACGAACTCGCAAACACACACGCATATACACACGGAAAAAGACAGACAGACAGACAGACAGTCACACGCACGCACACACACACACACACACACACACACACACATATATATATATATATATATATATATATATATATAGAGAGAGAGAGAGATAGGCCCATCATCGCACCCCTTTCCAGTTTAGCCAAAGAATGTCTGACTGCGTGTGTATGCGTGTGTCTGTCTGTGCATGTGCCTGTCTATGTTGGGAGAGGGAGAGGTAAAGGGAGAAACAGATTTGCAAATCGTAAGGCAGAATGGGCTTTCCTTTTCTTTCCCTTGTATATATATATATATATATATATATATATCTCAGGTCTCATCCTACTCTCTCTCTCTCTCTCAGGTCTCATCCTACTCTCTCTCTCTCTCTCTCTCTCTCTCTCTCTCTCTCTCTCTCTCTCTCTCTCGCACGTGGGCTTAACGGTTATCATCATAAGAAATAAAATTGGCAACCCGAGTTCAAATCTTTAGAGCCAGGAAACTTTGGTCAAGATGAAAAATGTTGAACCATTCTGTCAAATATTCACTTAAAAATCACTCATCAGGTAGTAATAAGATATATGTTTCCTTACCAAGGTCTGTGTGCCCAGCCTGCCATGATAGTGTGGGGTTGGACTCGTATCTCGAGGATGTGCGATTGTAACTTGATTCGGATAGTCCATTTCCTATGATGATAACGGTTATACCATTCGCGGCCTCACACCTTTCTTGATGACATTAGTGCTAAAGGAAACCCCAAAGTCTCATCCAGTATTTGAACTGGGTTCATTCCCTGGGGACGATAACCGCTACATTGTATCCGCCTCTGAAGTACTAAGATTTCTAATGAAGGATTTCATAATTGTAGAAGAAACAAATTATCGGATATATAATTTGGTTACAAAAATTATTGGTATGTTAAATAAATATCAAGATATCTTCAACCAAGACAAAAATTATCAATAAATCAAAAGTTTATTTTCTTATGAATGGCATTCAACACACTTATCCGAGATGAATATAATTGGTTTATCTTACTCCATGCATAGAATGTTGATCACATAATTAGATATTTCAATAATTTCCGTATTTTAACGTCATAACTAAATAAATAAATAAACAAACACACACACACACACACACACACACACACACATATTATATATATATATATATATATATATATATATATATATATATATATATGGGGGGGATCTCGCTGACGGTCGCCAACTCAAGCGTAAACGCAACGCTCTTCTATATAAGGAATGGAGCACTCTGTGATGGTCTTTACACACAAACCGATGTGTGTATTAAAACAGACAGCCTAATGGTTAAGGTGCCGGACTGACACCCAACCGATCGGATTTCAATTCCGGCTGTAGGTAGCTTGCAAAATGTCTAGCCACTGAAGAGACTTATAAGTCAAAACACGTGTCTGTGGATGACCCTATATATATCTTAATGTAATAGATAATCTACTGTCATTACGTAACGCTGTAAGAAAACACCAATTAAAGCGCGAATTGTCGTTTAAAAAATGGTAACAACTGCACAAGCTTAATCTTTTAACTTATTCAGCACCACCACAGAACAAACTGAGAAAAATGCCAATACGATAAAGATACTAAAACCTAAATACATAAGCAATATACCGATTTAAAAAAAATAAGCGATTGAAACAATGGACTACGAAAGTAATTGGTAACATCTTTTATACCCCCCATTAAAAAGTTACATTACATATTCACGGAAACAATCAAAACACACGAGAAAATTATCGAGAAATATTAAAATTTCGAAAATTTTAAAACACAGTAAATAACTGTTGAATTTAAAGAAAAAAATTCCATATACATACATAGATACACACATTTACAAATAAACTGCGAATGTCCGATTAACAGTTTCAGATATTTACAAATTAGCGTGTAAAATACATAACATATATACAGTGTATGTAAGTATATACAAACAACTATTATATGGTAGAATGCAATTAAAAAAAATAACATTGGATAAGGTAACATTTGCTTGTCTTATATTGTCATTTCTTTTTTGTCCATATCCACCAGGATGACCGTTCATCTAATTAAGATATTTGTTTCAGGGCTTTTTTTTTTCAGAACCCACAATTCCGGTTATTGCTCCAGCCCTACTTAGTGAATGTGCCACAAACCCCTGCATCCCACCTTGACTGGATCATAATGGTTCTTCGCTTCGTTCTGCTAACATTCTTCCACTAGTCTCTGATATTTTTTTACGTTTTCTTTCATTTGCGATTGTGATATCTTCCCAAGAAACTGACAATTCCCAGATAATCAGTGTCTTGGTTTTATCCGAATGAATCCAGTCGAAGAGTTGTATTATTTGGTATTTTCAACTTAATTCCCTGATCCATTGTTAATTGTCAGTCAGGTGCAATTGATAGCATATTTGGGGTGTTTTTTCCTGGTTTCGTTTTTACTCCGGCCTTTATCAATCATTATTCTTTGCACCCTACTTTAACTTTTCACGAACGAATTGTTATCATGCCTGCGTCAACTATCGCTCCAAGAACCTAGCCGTGTCGCAACCGATATCTTCTATCTCCTAAAGCCTTGTGTTGAATTATTTTGGGTATACAATTATTTACTAAGCGTAGTTTAGATGCGGCACAAGGCCAGAATATGGGTCACCCAGTAAGAATCCAACTCACTAACAATGGTCTGGTAATGTAGCTTGCTAACCACTACACCACATATTTTGGGTATAAAAGGCATGCTGTAATCCACCAATGAACTTAACTATTTAATCGCTGATATTTTCAGCCGTTCACTTGCACGTTATTCGACATTGACGAACGGACCTACAACAAGGGATATGCTGAACGCAAGGATTTTACCCAACACTAAGGGACACCAAGGAACAACCAAAGGAGCATACCCAACACTGAGGAACACCAAGGAGCCACCAAAGGTCTCTTCACTAAGGATCGCACCCAACTCGTCCTGTAATAACTGGCGTCTTTTATTGTCGTTGGCTTTGCTATAACACATTATGTAAGTATCCCAATCCAGTTCTTCCATTTGCTAGAACACTTACAAGGGTTTTATGCCGAAACCTCTATTCCGCCATATCTAGTTCTTTACTAGTGCTGCATTCATTCCCTGTATCCGAGGTCCCCTTTTGGGTCTTTAGAATCTCTGTATACCAGGATCTCCTGCGTCCGACTTACCATGAATTTCTCTTTTATGCTACTAAACGGTAATTTTAGCGCGTTTGTGTTTCCATACACTGAACTGGTTGAGGTTTTTGGCAACACGACCCATCTACGCACAGTGATACTTTTCTCTACATATTCCACTGTGGAAATTGGGAATTCGTAAATAAAAAGCGGCTATAGTACTCTGGGTAGTGAGCGCTTGGTATAGCTACAAGGGCATCAAATATTAAGTGTTCAAATTTTTAAATCTTATCAAAATCAGTTACAAAGGTTTTCTTTCAATTTCTTTATGTGATAAGATATTCACTTAAGATCACGACACATTCACATATTATGAATAGAAAAAACATAACTAGAATCTTTGTTCAATGTTTCTGAACTTTTCCAGTTGCGATTGAAAAAGCTGATATGAGGAAAAACGAAACGTAACACGGGAAATGAAATTTTAAAATTAGATTCAGATTTTCATGTCCTATTTCGTAACAGAATGCTTTTGAATATTTCTAGACAGGTTCATAATCGTTTCTCATCTATCTTATGATTGATTCCTTCTTGCTTTTTCCTTCTCTTCCACTTTTCCTTTTTCCCAACCCCGGTAAATTTTTCTCTCTCTCTCTCTTTCTCTCTCTCTCTCTCTCTCACACACACACACACACACACACACACACACACACACAAATGCACACACATGCACACACACTCTCTCTTTCTTATCCCTGCTTCACTTCTCTCGTTAAATGTCACGTTATTATACAAGCCAAAATTGTTGTAATCATGGGTGGCTAAAAATTTATCATATCCCACAGTACTTAGAAAATGCACTGAGAGCTAAAAATTTACTAACTCACGGGAAGAAATCACCTTGTGTACATAGATATAAAGAATTTTGCAAAATTGAAAAAGAAACCTGTGTATAAACTATAAGAATATACAGCCTGGATATAGGAATGGAATTCGGAATAGATGAATGTGCCATGCTAGTGATGAAAAAGGGTGAAAGAGAAACAATTGACGGAATACAACTACAAAATCCGGAAAATATAAGAACACTTAGAGAAAATGTAAATTACAATTATTTAGGAATTTTAGAAGCAGACACAATCAGGCAAAGGGAGATGAAAACAATTTTTTTTTAAGAATAACTCAGATGAACAAGAAAACTCATAGAAACCAAGCTTTGCAACAGTAATATCTTCATGGGAATAAATACCTTGGCCGCCCCCATTATTAGATACTTTGGACCATTCTTAAAATGGATATAAGCGGAACTCAGACAAGTTGACCAAAAGACCAAGAAAATTAATGAATCCTCGAAGAATGCACAAAAAAGTGCAAGGGAAGTTTAATTATGGGAGCCAACAACAGCAGATGCAACATATGGGCAAGCAGACAAACAACAAAACCAACAAAATCAGAAATGGGAAAGATCACTTGTATGAATACTTCAAACGACAAATTGGGGAGATTGCACATGAAAAGACCTGTACATGGTTAAAAAGGGGAGACCCCAGGGGAGGAAACCGAGTTACTACTAATTGCTGCACAAAACACTGCCTTAAGAACAAAATATGTCAAAGCAAAAATTGATAAGACACAACTGAACAGCAAATGCCAAGTATGTAGGGACAAAGATGAGACACTAAACCATTTATTAAGCGAATGTAGCAAACTAAAACAACGTGAATACAATGCTAGGAACGATTGGGCTGGAAAGTTGATCCACCAGGAATGGTGCAAAAAACAAAATGTTGAGCAGACAATAAAATGGTATATACATAAACCCGAATCTGTTCTTGAGAATTAAACATAAAATTCTCTAGGACGTTAAAATAAAAACGGTTCGCCTTATCCCAGCCAAAAGACCAGACTTACTATTTATTAACAAGCAAAAGAGAACTTGTCAACTGGTAGATTTTGTAGTTCCAACAGATCATAGGGTGAGGATGAAAGAAAAGGAAAAGATAGACTGATACCTTGCTAGAGAATTGAAGAAGCTCTGGAATATGAGGGTCATAGTGATACCAATTGTAGTAGGTGACCTGGGAACGGTCCCCAAAGGTTTAGAAAACAGAATGGAGGAATTGAAAAACCGAGGAAGAATTGAGACCATCCAGCAAATAACATTGTTGAAATCATCTAGAATATTCAGAAGAGTTCTGGAGACCTGAGTAAACATATACCTCAGACTTGAGTGAAAGACCATCAGCTAACACTATTGTGAAAAACTAACAAAAAGTAAAATGATAATAATAATAATAATAATAATAATAATAATAATAAAATTCTCTGAGACTTTAAGATACAAACAGATCACAAAATTCTGGCGTGAAGTTTAGACCTAGAATTAATTAACTAATCATCAATTGCCTGTTCCAGAAGACTATCGAATAAAAATAAAAATAAGCGGAAAGATATGCATATACGTCGATCTTTTCAAAATGCTAAAAAAGATGTGGAATATGAGAAAAACTCATCTCCTCACACCAATCACCTTGGCCATTACTCTTTTTTTTTTCATTAATTAATTTTTTCATTCATTAATCTACAATCGAGCAGCACACGCTTTTCAAAATAGAGAATCATTAAATGTCAAATATAAAAAGTAAATAAAGTATTAAAAATATATTTTTCAATGTCAGGTGATGTTATCAAGTTTGCCGTTTCTAGAAAGTCTTGTCTTTATCACGAATCCCTACACAGAAAGTAAAAGAAAGTGATAAGACATGTTAGGATCCTATTCATGGGTCAAATAGATCAGTTTGAAATTTATCTGTATTCGATTGGAAATTTTGAAACCACATAACTATATGCAAACAAATGATTACATAAACAAAATTATAATTTCAAAAAGATTGAAATAAAATGTTAATTGCGAACAAATATTTACAAATTAATAAAATGTCGACGTTAAATACCCCATGAGGACTTTATATGTCGGTAAACCAAAATAGTTCCTAGATCTTATTGCTGACCTTAAATATGACACTAAACTGCGTCAGCCCAATACTAGTGATCTGGTGAGTGTGAAGTACCTCATCTTTGCTATTACACCCAGTGTGACAATACCTGTAGGGATTTCATCTATAGTTCACATAGATTTGTTTAAACATTCTTCGTGTGCAATAGGACTATATGAAAAAAAAATTAAATTAAAAACTATAAACGTACAATGAACGCGATATTCCTAACGTTAAAATAACTCCAGACGAGGTGAAATGCTGTTAACAACAATTAAACTATCAATTAAATATCCGGATCATGCAGTGGACTGAAGAACTGTGGAACTTGAGCAAAACGTGGCTCCTCATACCAACTCGACTATACATCTTTTTTTTATTATCTATAATTGAGCTGTGCACGCTTTGTAAAATAGAGAAAGTCCCTTAGTATGAAAAAAAAAAAAAAAAGTATTTAAAATGTATCCTTAATGCCGGGTGATGTTATCCAGCTTGACGTTTCTTGAAAGTCTTGCCTTTATCACGAATCCCCATAGAAAAAGGAAATAAATGTTTTCCTTTCGTTCCAAAATTTCTGTTCCGGGCATTTCATCCATCACACACAAAAAAGCCCAGAATTATCGTTATGACATCATCACTTATTATACGATGTTTGCTACCTGAGCTTGTTGTCTGATAGGCGATACAAATAAACGTTTCTTTAATTATCGCATAGCGTTAAGAGGCACTTGAATGCCATTGAATGAATGATTCTTCCACACAACAGATCCATTTAAAATATCCACTGAAGAATACATTTCTCTCTTTTTATTTATGTGTTATTATTTCTGTGTACGTGTGTGTGTATGTCTTCGGTATTGCCGAGTATTGAAACCAGTATATATATATATATATATATATATATATATATATGTGTGTGTGTGTGTGTGTGTGTGTGTGTGTGTGTGTGTGTGTCTGTGTGTGTGTTTGTCCGTGTGTGTGTGTGTGTGTTTTAATGTGGATCTTATATTTTTCTAGATACATCTCAGTATATTCATGTCTCCCAATCGCTTAAGTCTACTCTCTCTCTCTCTCTCTCTCTCTCTCTCTCTCTCTCTCTCTCTCTCTCTCTCTCTCTCTGTTCACTTTTACGGGTGTTTATACGAGTGAATATTTAACCTTTTTTTTGTTTCTTAGTGTATCCATTCATATACTGGATTTCAAGTGATCGTGTTTTGTGTGAGAATAGGATATGCCGCTGTGCAGTGGATGTAGGCAAAATCCTTCAAACTATTTGAATTTCAATGGGTTCATTTCATACCGATTAATCTACCCTTCAATCCTTATGTCACACTTAGCCAAACAACACAGTTCTAACTCATACGAGGAAGTAGCATGCGTGTCTCGTTTATTTTCTGTGTTATGGTGGACCTTCACTTATGGCTATGAATAGGTCGTTTTGCTGATTGCCGATTAAATGAACGATTTTAACGGCATAACCCGTCTAGAATGGTTTTATATAAATAGGTTAAGGAATCACGGTCATTGAACATTTATATTTATATTTCTATGTATCTATTTACCACCATCCCGTGAAAGATATGGCACATTCTGTTTTAAGCGGAGTAAAGTTGGTTTGAATTCAGAGTTTGATTGTATGCTTTGTTTTAAAATTGTATTGTATTTTTTAACATTCTCTGATTGTAAGCTTAATTTATAATTGCAAATCTTAAATGAATTTGAGAGTTTAAGTAAAGTAACTATATTTAAAAATATTAATTTATTTTATCTATGATAATGTATGTATTTTACGCCACACTCCCACAAAGTTTGTTTGAATTCAGATTTTTCACTATCCTAGACAAATTACAAAAGAATTCAGTCCCTCCTCGTATTTACCCATAGTTGGGGAGAAAAGAATGGATGCATGCCTATTCCAAAGAGAAACCCAGTCTCGCCTAGGATTTGATCTCAGTTCGTCGTTTATTTCCTCTGTCGATAATGGTTATGTTACGAGAAGCTTCACTTATCTTTAATATTCTAAAGGGAAAAGAGAATAACATTTTATTTACCATGAAATAGGGAATACAAAAGTCATTCAACAAATAAAATGATTTTTTTAAACAGTAAAATGATCATTTTATTAGAATTTCTTTTCATAGATGTAAACTTTGTATTGTTTGGAATTGGTTTCTAGCAAAGCTATTTTAACTGCGCAAAACTATTTCTTTTGTGGCTATTTATAATAGTGGCAAATTGAACAGTATGCTCCGGGATCGAGCGAAGGTATGTTATCAAATGTTTGTTGTCTGACAAGTGCAAACTATGTGAAATTTGATGTGTGATGTGTGATGTGTATGGGAAAGCATTTCTTTTAGAAAATAAATGTTTACAAATGGGCAAAACATCAGTTTGTCACTAAGTGTCTGATTCGCAGTTGAAAATAAGTGAGTATTTAGTAAAGGAAAAGTTCTGAGTGCAGGTAAAGAAGGGCATTTTAACAGTGTTCTAGAACATGAAAGGAGCCATCTCTATTGATAGCATCGAAAACGTGCAACTGTAAACTATAAGCTGCCTATTGCCAAATCCAATGCACCTTATTCATTGAATAACCCTCGTATATTTAAAAAATTCACAGGAAATTGAGCGTCTTATGTCATTTATATTCATCATCCAACATTTATTTCTCGATGTTCAGTTGGTATGTTATTCAATGCAATTGAAGATAATTTATATTTGAAAATTCTCATTGTGAATCATGAAACGACTAGATCATATATTTTACATACTTTCCCAGTTGTACACACCCATTTCCTTTCAAATATAATATACAATTTAATTGGTTTAATACCATTCAATAATGTACAATAAATAGTTTTCCATTTCCAAAGCATCGGTATATAGGCGGCAATACATTTTCCACGTGAATTAAATCAGGTGAGAAAGAGAAACACAAAAAGAACGTGTGCATAAAAATGCTCCTAGAATTCAAATAGTCATAATATCAAAACTTATTAGAATAACATTAAAAATAGAGTCGCATGCATTAACTCAAAATTTTTAGCAGTGAAACACTACGTTTTCTTCCGCTCACCATGTATTCATCTTCAACAATGACGTTTGATATTTAAACATTTGGAGAGCAGGTTCAGTGTTTGTCTCATGAAATACTACTACTACTACTACTACTACTACTACTACTACTAATAATAATAATAATAACAACAAAACATTTTTCTGTGTGACTCAACCTTATCATTGCTATATCTTATAGCAATGGTGCACTCAACAACAAACTTAGGCAATGTAAAGGGAGCTACAACTTTGCAAAATCACAGAAAACAACAAACCTCCTTATGTATCTTAATGGTATCAAAGTTTTTTGTAAAAATGAAAAAGAATTGAAACAATTATTCAAACCACAATACTATACAGTCAGGACATAGGAATGAAATTGGGAATGGAAAAGTATGACATGCTCGAGATTTTTAAAAATGGGTAAAGAGAAACCACGGAAGGAATTAAAACAACCAAATGGTGATAGGAGCCCATCAGAGCCGGAAGTGAGGTTTGGTATTCTCTGAACTCTAATAATATATATATATATATATATATATATATATATATATATATATATATATATATATATTACGGGATTTGATGTTTCGATCTATGCCTCATTTTTTATTACTGGGGTGTGAACGTAAAACGAGGAAGCAAAGATTTAAGAAGAACAAAGAGTCTGCTACATTGTCTATTTCTTTCTGCTTTTACGATGTCAGAGACTGGATAGAGTGAGAATTAAACAACGAATAATCCCAATACTAATTGTATTGTTGTGTCTTTTTGTATTTCCCCGAACATTCAAAAATTGTTGGATTCAGTTTATGCTATAAGAACTTCCTGTTTGAAATATAAGTCATTAACGTTACATTCTGCGAGAATAAATCTTATAATTACAATAAATTATCAAACCCATGTAAGTCATTTAATTTGAAATTTACCTGCAAGGAAGGATCTATTGCGCCGATTCTGGATTCAATGCTGAAACTGAATTTGAGTAATCTTTATTAAGGTGAGATTACAAGTTTATTCACTGTATTGCCGTTTACTATGTCAAACCTTTCAATACACATAGCCTTTCAATATAGATTACAGTCGCCGCTGACCACGATACAGATATTCATTCAAGTGACAACGCAACTCATGGGATGAATAAATATTCGGACCAATAGATTAGATTTAAAAACTATATTTATATCAATTAAGCCTGTTATAAGATGTAAAAAGAATTGTCTAGAATTTCATTTTCATCTCTATCGTCCTTTTCTGAATGTTGTTTCAGATAAAACTTTCTTTGGTCGTAAACATATTGATTTTCGGTTTATTATCCTTCATCGGTAGGCCACATCTACTCGTTATCTCTAAGGTTCATTATTTGTTATCTCTACTTGCACAGAGTTAAGGTTAGGTTTAAGCTTAATACTAACCTTGCCAAGAACAAATGAAGTGGATGTTTCCTTCGTCCCATTCTAGTAATTAACCTCCCTTAATCTATATTAATAACTCGGAAGCATTCGCTTATCTGTCTCCTATAGACAATCAAACGTTTTGTGGCAGATTCCCAAATTTTCTATGCATACGTACTGATCCCAGAGGAATGTCTTAGCGTAAACATTGTGTTCACAACGGGAAAAGAGTTCTCTCTACTAGAGGAGAGTTGTGTAATATGAAATAATAATCAGCGAGAAGTCCTCTTGCTGCAAGAGGTAAATGATCGTACAGAATTTAAATTTCTAAAAGTCAGAAGAAGAAAAAAATATTTGTCTTACTAGACTATTGACATTTGGTTAAAAATCAATAATTAGATTTATATGCATTTTTGTATGATGAAGACAAAAACAACAAGTATATGATATTATTTTCATCTTTATTTAAGGCAATTTGTAAATATGTAAAAAAAAAAAAGTTTTATGTCATGGTTGCTTATTTGGTCTAATCATAGAAACCATTATGTAAAAAAGTTTAAATCGATACTGAAATCACATCTCCTGTCACTCACATAAAACAGAAACTATATATCCTAAAAAACGGTTATTTATCCACAAATAGAAGATGACAATAGATATAATAGTTGAAATATTGTAATGTGTATTTATGTTTTACCCACAGTTTGTGTGATTATTCACTTTTTATACATTTTCTCTTTCTTATTTCGATACGAAAGAAAGAAATTTACGAGGGAAAACATTATGGAATTGAAAGATTACATAAAATTGCTGTGTACATTGTTGTATACATCATTTATTTGATATTACTCATTACTCTATTCCTTTAAATAAATAAATGAATAAATAAGGACAATTAGACAAGCGGTTCAGTTTGTTTTCATCAATTCAGGAATAAATGTATAACGATTTCATCACAACTGAATAAGTTATCTTTCGAACCATTATATTATTATTTCATGAAATATCACGATTTATCTTTTGTTCAAGAATAAACATTAAAAAAATAAATTTCCTAAATAAACATTCTTTATTTATTTTGTGGCGTTACCGATTGGTTGAGAGAATGTGGGGGGATACAAAGACGAGATGAAGAAACGACAAGTTCACACCAAGGAAAGAAAAAAAGTTTGACACTTGGTCACTGACAAAATATCATTCTCTTTATAAATTTCGCTGGACGGGTCTCAAAAAAAAAAAAAAAAAAAAAAAGGAAGGGCACTTCTAGAGTGACTTTTTAAACATATCCCAAATATCTTTTGACCATTTCTCGCACTTATCACATGAGTTCTTGTAGTTTAAACTTTGTAGATCACAAAGCGTGTCACCAGCTTCATTAGTGGAAAGAGGTGTCCATTATTTTACACTTTCGTTTACAAGTTTTTCTTGCTTTATTAATCAATAGAGTTTATTTCATCCTCTATATTCCCTTCTTTGTTTTACATCAATCCTTCTTTTATTCATTCTTTCCTTCTATTCCACGGAAGAAGACGATAATCATTTAATGTATAGCTCTACCACTTCCGCTGCATTTTCTTCTTTCTTATATTTGCTTTCTTTTTCTCGTTGATATGTAAAGTATTCCTTTACATTCTTTTCTTTCCACATAATCATAAAGGAATGATCCATTATTTATCTGATGTCATGATAAGGCGAAACATTTGTACATATGTATTCATGTGTTCATGCCTTATTCTATTAATATTATAGACTGGTAAACATGTTATTGAATTTATCTTTTATTGAAACAATTATTCTAATCTTTCATTTCTCAGAATTGAGATTTTTAGATAATCATGAAGTGCCCTTTTTGGATAGGCTGCTTCCAAATTAACTAGGTATTAAGTATTCGTTTTAGGAAAGGTTTTATATTATTATTATTATTATTATTATTATTATTATTAGCAGTAACTGCGGATATAATTTAATTATTACAACGTTTGATTGAACTTAAGATTTCCTTAAGAGCTAACGCAATTCAATATGTAAAAAGTGTAATAATCTTGATTTAACTCTCTCTCATTCTTTTTTTCCTTTCTTCTCTTCTTTCCATCTTTTCATTATGTTCAATTGAAACAGATTAGCGTAATCACATCTGTGTGCTCATCCTCTCTCTATATATTCCCCTACTCTCTCTTTTTTCTTTCTTAATATATTTTTCAGTTAAGCATGTCTTCCATTTTTTTATCATAAAAACGGAATGGTCCATTATTTTGTTAAGGTGACGATACTCATAAAAAATAAGAATTTGGCGGACAAGTGACACCAAATAATAAGGATTTACATTTTAGCATTTCATCTTATTCGATTTTTAACCAGAGAGAGTTGTAAGATGATATTGGTCGGAAAATTATG
The DNA here is from genome assembly GCA_023376005.1 of Doryteuthis pealeii. NCBI lineage: Eukaryota > Metazoa > Mollusca > Cephalopoda > Myopsida > Loliginidae > Doryteuthis > Doryteuthis pealeii. Next base: position 1,922,102 of record CM042148.1, read on the forward strand.
GAACATGCGTAATAATATATAGAATATTATTATTATTATTATTATTATTATTATTATTATTAGTAGTAGTAGTAGTAGTAGTAGTACTAGTAGTAGTAGTAGTAGTAGTAGTAGTATATACACATGAATGAGAGTAAAAAGAAAAGCTAACCTTCCACCCAAACAACGTCTATCATTTGATATTATCAAACTAAAACGAAAGCAGCGTTTCTAATAATATTAGATAAAACAAACAAACAAGAAAGACGAGAAAACTAATGAACGGCAAAGATTTGTGGGATGGGATGAAAAGAAAAGGGACACGCTGTTTATTTTTTTTGTTTCCCTTTTCAATCAACAATGATAAGATTGAAAACATCAGCTATCTTGACATATATGTATCTTATCATATTCTGGCAGCTAGCAACAATATAAGTGAGGCAAATTGTAAATCTTCAGATCTGTTTGACGTTTGATAGCCAAATCAATGGGACAGGCGCTACTACATTTTTTGGGTATTACTAGTTTAGTTATAACACACACACACACACACACACACACACACACACACACACCACACACTCGTACGCACACACGCATACAGAGATACGAATATATATATATATATATATATATATATATATATATATATATATATATATGTGTGCGTGTGTGTGTGTTTGTGTGTGCGTGTGTGTTTGTAAAAAGTTGTTTTAGAAGCATGAAGTAAATATCAGAATCAAAATGATGAGTATTGTGTTCTTATCTTTATTTTTCCTATGCTTCTAAGACAACCCAATGTTTTTACTGACACATATACGGACAAATAAGTATACCTGGGTCCATAACACACACACACACACACACACACACACACACACACATATATATATATATATATATTGTTGCTCTCCCACCTCCAATGCGCTCTCTTGGCGGTACTTAGAAATAGAATACACTAATAGATTTGCTTAAAACTAACTGTATCCTCTGGAAAGTGGCGTTATGGGTACGACCATAAACTGTATTTGATGGCGTTGCTCTAGTTCTGGAGCGTTTGGATCAATGGGGTACCGTTTCCTTGCCATTACCACCAGGAACACTCTACCGTGGTAGAATATGTTAGGGTCTATCTATGGGTCAAATAGTTCAGTTTAAAAATGAATCATTTTCGATTGGACCATATACAAAAAAGTCAACAATAAACAGCTTCTTAAAGAACCACAGCACAAAAATGTAAATACTAACGTACAATAGATGCAATTGCCTAATCACTCGAAATAAAATAACCCTTGATCGATTGAGATATCGTAAAATATCAATCACGCTGCATAAATGGAATACAAAAACAGGCATGACTGTGTGGTGAATGTGATCCATTGGACAATGTAAAAGAGAATATACTTTGAACTTACGGACAAATACAATATGAAAAAACAAGATCCAGCCCTAAAAAATAGGAAGCATACAATCCTCTGGAACTTTTAGATAGAACACATCAATTTGAGGCCACAATATTATGCATAGTTTGGATTAGTAAGAATAAAATAACTTGTCCAGTCGATTTTGCCGTTCCAGCAGACCATAGAATGTATGAGAAGAAAGGCTAAAAACGAAACAGATGCATCCACCTTACAAGCGAGCAGAAAGGATTCGGAGATGGGCATGCCAATCATAGCGTGAACCCATGTCACAGATTCTAAGAACATTAAAAAGAGACAGGGGAACTGGAAATAAGAGAAATAATCGAGACCATCAATCCCACAGCAAGACTAAAATATGCTAGCGTACTTTGAAGAATTTGGTAATCAGAGAACATTAGCTGTCATTCCGACTCCAGAGAAAAACACCAGTTAGAACTTGTGTGATGTGAAAAACTTTCAAGAATTAAAATAATTATAATTATAAATAGATCTGCTTAAAAAAGGATTCATATTCGATAAAACTCTTACTATACAGAAATAATAACATGAAAGTACAATAAATGGTATTCTCTAACTTATAGGCATAAAGTTACCTTAGCTGTCTTGGCATGTCGTTAAAATCAAGCAATTGTAACTAGCGGTGTTTCCACGGGGGTCAACAACAAATTTGCTGGTGTTTGGCTAATCAAGATAACTACGAGGATCGGCTGAAAAATGTATAAGCTGGCCAAAATATTCTCATATGATATGACCAAATGAGATTACTTTTCAACTGAGTCCTCCTTGCTGTCGGCACACTTCTTCCATCGGTGTTACAGTGTTTGGATCTCATTGGTAAACAAATCATTTATTGCAGATATGATGTAATCATATAAACTTTCCAGACAATTAACTTTTCAGCCCACTCTCGCATTTTGAGAGGGTTAATGTTGATTAGTTTATGAATAATTGACCGATAAACCTCATTAAACACCATGATTCAGAAAGGGAGTAGAAGTAAGAGCAATATTTTAACAGTCTTTTTGTTGGGTAGAAATTGGCAAGCATTTTCTAAAAGAAATAACAGTAAGACTTGCAATAACATTGAATGTAAACTATTAGATACGAAGAAGCATCTGTAAACAAACGAAATAAAACAAACTAAAACGTTCAGAGAAAAACATGACACAACTTACATCAGGTCTTTTTTTTTTTTCTTTTTTTTTCCAGAGTTTGAGGTAAATGAACTGACTGCAAAGAGCCAAGTATAATAAATGCCATAAACCTTATTAGATAAAAAAATAAAAAAGAAAGTTATGTTAACAATAATCATGTATTCAGTAGCTGGCAAGAATAAACAAAAGCATGAAATATCAACACTACTCATGTCTTCAAAATAGATTGAGTCATTTTGGTAGATATTTTGATAAAGAATAAATGAACGCACACACGCACTAACACCCACAAAAAACACATGCACTCATTATACACTCAATCAATCAATCATCGTTGTCATAGTAAATAGGCCAACACAATCCAAGTTCAAATCCTTAACAAAGCTGGTCTACTTCATCCTAATCTTCTTTGTAAAGTTATAAATCCATCCTGTTCCCTGATAGAAAGTTACACAGTAGGAAAGACTGAACTCTTTAGCAATCTTGCAACAATTACCGTACATAAAAAAAAAAACTAAAATCAATCCAGCGGTACATTAAAAAGTGTTTAGAGATTTGATTCACTCTCTCATTCCCTCAGACACAGATACTCGCACACACATACTCACCTAATGATTGCTCGATGAAAAGGACGCAATGACCCAAGTTCAAATCCTGCTCGAGTCTGTTTCGCTTTCAGATCTTGGCAATTCCCATGACATGCATCCAGATTTTTCTCCTAAATTGTAAATAGCAGACAATCAGTATAGAAGGAAAATAGAATTAAACCATATGTACTGCGCTCAAAATATTCCTATGTACATTCTTGACCGCGGCAAGGGTTTGCGTACCCCACACACACACGTGCGAGCAAACCTTAAAACAGACGCGCAAACAAAAACAAAGTAAACACACACACACACACACACACACACACACACACACATATATATATATATATATATATTTATATATACACGCACACATATATAAATGTATATATGCTAAAAATACAAATATGCATCATATAAATATGTACACGCTAGTAAATAAACACATAAGCAGTTAAAGGAATAAATATATGGATAATAGACAACAAAGACACAGATAATCACAACAAAGACACAATCTTTGACGTGAAAACAAAATTTGAAAGAGTGTTTATGCATTTACTTATTTCTCTAATTATCCATCTATTATTACATTTCACTCTTTATGAGCTTCATCTGACAATCATTTAACAAAAGCTTAATTTTAGGAGTTTCAATATTGTAGAATGCTAAATTGCCTACCTGCTTACCAGGTCAACGTAATAATGTTAATATTAAATAAACTGATCCCGAAATTCATTTATCATTCTACATTATCTACTTATAATTCATTACTATTTATTTATATAACAATGATATTATCAAATCATGCAATTCATGACTATAAATTACTTATATCAGGAATAGTTACTTTAAGCTATAATTGTTTACTAAGCATTAGTTACTTAAAACCATATAACTGTGGTTAATCAAATGATTATTATTAAATAGAAGCAATTACTTGAAACATTGTCAATTTGGTATAAGACATGAATACTTAAAATCATACAACTGTCTAGAAATCATTTGTATTATATTAGATATTAGTACTAAATATCATTATATCTATGAAGAAAAGAAAAAGAAACTTGTAAGAGTCTACACAAAAATGTAACTATAAATATAAAATAAAGATGGATTCCCTAATATCTAGGCAAAAAATATCGCTAGTCGGGTTGATGCATTGTTAAAATAAATCAACTAATGATCAAAAGCATAATTTTGAACGTGTTACTGTTAAAATGTTAAAGTTTAATAAGATTTAGTTTTCCTGATTACGTTTTACCATTCCTCAGTATTCTTTTCGATTTTCCCCGAATCCTTATCTGATGAAACCAATAAGAAAACATGATAATAAATAATAAATGAATAAATAAATAACAAAATACCCAGTTTGGGCTCTATTTCCTATTTTCTTCCATCCCGATCAATACAATCCTGCTCCGTGTATGACTCGAAACCTCGACTGCCAAACTAACAGGCGGGTTTCGAGTCACACACGGAGCAGGCTCCCATGTCTATAACCTTGCTGATGAGACCTAATAGGTCGAAATGTACATACAGGGATTGATATTTTCTCGATTTGTTTAGCCTTACATTTGAACATATATGCCCGTCTAAATTCATTAATTATTAACTAATTAATTTTCAAAATTAGGTATGTCTTCAATTAAGCACATATCCTCCAAAAATTCTCCGCTAAAAAGGCCATATCAAAAATAAACACATTGCTTGTTTACATACTTTCATATATATATATATATATATATATATATATATATATATATATATATTCCGCAGATTCGGATTTGCAGTCGCGTTATATCGTTCCTATGGCGATGTCGCACGCTGTGAAATCAGAATACATGGTGATCGGAACAGAGACAATGATGACTACCAAAGACAAAGAGGGACGTGTCTGTGACTGTGTGTCATTTGTGTGTGTGTGTATGTGTGTGTGTGTGTGTGTGTGTGTGTGTGTGTGTAAGAGAGAGAGAAAGAACAAAATAAATAAAGAAAGAAAGAAAGAAAGAAAGAAAGAGGGTTGAAAATAGAGAAGAATGCAGAGAGGAATTAAGAGAAAATCTACGCTTTGTAAAGTCACTTATAGCAAATTGATTCACAGAGCACTTTGTTGCACTGAAATTTGTTGCGACAAAAGCTTTAATTTACTACCAACTAAAATCTGCTTTATCCCCGACATTGTAAATCGAACTTTGATTTTTTTTGTTTCTTTAATTTTGCTTTAAGTCATTATTGGTGATTGTGTTAGTATTGATCTATGACAGTGCATAACGTTAGGTTTGATTCTCCTCGTTTTATCTTGTTTGTTTCACTTTTTTAGAAAATTCGATTTAGTAGGTCTCTATCTATATGAAGGCACTCACACACACACACATACGCACGCACACACACACACACACACACACACACACACACACACACACACATATATATATATATATGTGTGTGTGCATGTTTGTGTTTCGTTTTCTCTGTCTTTCTAAGTATGAGAAGAGAGAAAGGATAAATAGAGCAGGGGTTTAAGGAAATGAAAATAAAACGTTAGTAACTATCTGCCTTTATGTTTTTGTTTCTGTCTGTCTGTCTGTCTGTCTGTCTCTCTCTCTCTCTCTCTCTATATATATATATATATATATGTGTGTGTGTGTGTGTGTGTGTGTGTGTGTGTGAAAAAGCAGTCAACCCAGTTTTTGAAAAGATTTTGAACACAAAAATGATTTATATATAGTTTGGTAACATACCAAAAATATATCTTTAATAAAATATATAAATAACAAAATATTTTTGTCAAAAACCTCTTTTTCAACTTGTCCCAATATTTTTATTTACAATTTGTTTGATATATTATGCGATGGGAGAGAGCAGGACAATATATACTTTTGTATACAATTATTTTCATTTATTTTCCTCTATTTCTTTTTAGCCCCGATACTTTTTCTTTCTTTGTCTCCCTGTTTTAATCAAATAGTCTTTCCTTCGTTTTATCTATTTTGTTTTTATTTATTTCCGGTGATTTATTTCTCAGACCTATATGTACAATCAGGAAGAGGGAACAATTGTTGTCAGGGGGTATTGTTGCTCTAGGCGGTTGTGAGATCAATCGAATTTGGGAAATCGAAGAAAATTACCCAGGCAAATAAACAGTGCATCTTGTCGTCATTGATTCCTGTCAAATTAGACTTATCTTGTACGTGGTCTTTTGTAAGCATTTGATTCAACTAGATACAATATTTTTTTCCCTTGGATACTTACACTTCTCGAATCACCAAAGGGAAATAAGTGGGCGCACTTAAGAAAACGCAGATGGATAACTCTGTTCCTTTCTCATTCTTATAGGGTGAATAAAAATATAATGGCACATATACCACATGACTGAAACATTTCAAGCCATGATAGGTGTCCATTGTGGTAATATCGTATTTGTTGGTGCGTTGACATGTTGTGCATTACTTTGTTCCGTATGTTTTGCAATAAGAAAACTTATGAGAAACGTCATTTTATTTTGCCAAAACTAAGTTTGCATGTAACAATGAAGAGAGAAGAATTGGTGCCGTTATAGTATGTGGCCTACCTTTTTGAATCTGTGATGGTATGTGGTCTACCCGGTTTGAATATGTCCTACATCAGTAAGAGTATATTTATAGATAGAATAAGTAGGCAATTTATGGAAACTAATTATTTATCACATATATTCAATTTCAAGAAATGCAATTCAGTCATAAGCTCTATATAGTAATTAAGAGTGATTAAAAAAGAATTTATCCATAATTTACATGAATCAGAGATCTACCTAATTCTAAAATATTCTAAAATTTGAAATAAGGTTAGGGTTAGGGTTGGGGTCATCAGTTATTTTTATAACCTTATAATATACTTTTTATGTTAGGCCACATACTATAAGAGAGACATGAATTCGTAGCTACATTCAAAAGGTAGACCACATACTATAATGGTACTGAAGCATTTTTATATTCTGTAGGAGTTAAGTTTTAGACCTAGAATTTAGAATATTAAAGATATGAAGAAAATGAAAGAATGAAACAAAATAATATGACCAAATAATTTCTTCGAACATTTCTTTTCTGACTTATAAGACGCATACTTCAATTAACTTAAAATGCACATTTTACACTATGCGCAGGATTTATGATAAAGATCTGTTCCTTTCACAACTGTTACAGCTTTTGGCACAGTTTATCTTTCCTTTACTTCTTTTCGAATGTACTTAATGCTTCTACCACGCGTAGGATGTGACTAAAGGTCATTTATAAATCGGGATAAAGCTGGTTAGAGTTTTCATTCTCCTATACGATTTCCGCTACAAAGATTAAGGCCCTAAATCAGCCGTACTATTTACTAAATTAAGGGAAGAAACATTGAGTGGATTAATGCAAGAAACGTCACCAAGGATTTGATCTCGTGGCTGTTTATGTTTCGCTAATGACCAAATATTTTTGCCAACTTAATGACATGGCAAACGTGGAGCCACCGAAAGCCTTAACAGTAAATATCAAGTGTTTCTATACAAGAGTGTGTAACATAATTATCCATATCTTAAAGTGATTTGTTTTTCTTTATTTCTTCAACTTTTGAAATTCCAATTTCTTTTGTAAACACGCTGTACAAGCAAGAGAGAAAAGAGTAAACACAACAACTTATCAGTTGTGTTCTCTAATCGAACGGTGATTTCGCTTTCAAAATTCATCAGAGAAGAGTTCAATTTACCTACCCCAAACAAAAATGTTAGGAAACAAATTCTAGAATAAACAACAAAAGAGATAAGATAAAACTTATCTTTCTATCCACGAGGCTACGAGGAAACAAAAGTCGGTTTTGTTTATATGCGAATCCTGTTCATTTGTTTTTGCTTTCACGATAATGTATGAGATTTAATCAAGAATCTGCACTAGAATCGTTTGAAACAAAAGGGAATAATAAGTGGCTGATTAGCATAAAATATCAATTTTAAAGACCGGTAAAGTGAGTCACGCTATCCCAATTTAAACGGGAAGAGTATAGGGTCAAATATATATTAACATATCTACTTATATCTAAATTATAATACGGCTATATATATATATATATATATATATATATATATATATATATATATATATATATGAGAGAGAGAGAGAGAGAGAGAGAGAGAGGGAGAGGGATAGAGGGGAGAGATAATGTCAAGAATGATATAGTATATATCTTAAAGAATAACATTATACCAGTGCATCCGATGGAGAAGTGCCATTTCTAGAGTTCTACTGATTGTGGAGCCACCCATTCGTTGCCTGGAGTGCTATAACCTTTTAGAATCCTTTTTATGGGTCCCATATATTTTAAATTCCCCCACACACACACAATATATATATATATATATATGTATATATATATATATATATATATAATCCGTGTCACATTCTGCTCTACGCATAACACGTACATTACAGTTGTCATTAATATCACGACTTAGGGTTATGATGAAGTCAATCATATAGCCATATTTTGATCTTGGGTTGGTTCTAGTAATTTTATGTTTAATTTTCTGCCATAAAAGAGTATTGAAAAATGTTAAACTGAATTCAGTACAAAGTACAAGTAGTTTCAGTCCATTTGCATTTACGTCCCAGCGCATTCCATATCTCAAAAGTCCTGGAAACACGTGCATTAAAATCATCAAGTATGATCAACTTATCATCCTATGACGTGGAGATATTATTAGTGCAAGAAGGTTGGAGTATATACAGAGAATAAGATTGCACACCGTCCTTACTGGAGTTGGATACGCAGTTTCATTATACGATCAGTAATACGTGAGTGAAACTCCAAAAACTTTGCCAGTCTTGTATTCACGGCAAATCCAACACCACGCTCCCGCCAAACACCCTCTCTCTTTCCAACCAAAAAGAGTTTATAATCCAACGATACTTTAGTCAACTGATCCTTCTCTGACAATCAGATTGCCGATAGATCGCTAATATCAATCTGTAATCAATCTGTAATTTCAATTCTCTGACCAAGTGCCGTTCTTCTTTCCGGGCGATTTGAAGAGCTATAATCTAGAAGATTTTTTCCTTTCCAACAACAACTGTTCATTTCAATCTGGTCATTTGAAAATTGTTTTATATTTCTTTTCTTCGAGCTAAAGTTGAACTACCGTTAGCCACAGGAAACTAACCAGTGTAGAGGTGACAATGTTTAGTGCACCATTTCTAGCACAATCCCATTTATTTCTCACCTAAATAGGGCTGATCAGACCCAAGAGACTCTACCGGGGTCAGTCCCTGTCACGGTTGTATACAATAACGATGTTAGGATAAGACTCCTGTCGCTAATGTGTAGATACGTAACTGCATGCTTCAAACTGGTCAGGTCTGCACACGTCGCAACACATCTATCGCAAAGGAACCCTTTTAAGAGATGTTCACACACACACACACACACACACACATATATATATATATATATGTGTGTGTGTGTGTGTGTGTGTGTGATTAAAATTTATTTTGAGACAGAAACTGATATATATATATATATATATATATATCATGTCGCGCAATTAGCACGGATATCCATGACAAACTCTCGCCAACCATCCCTATCATTCATTTTCCCAGGGAGGTCCTCTGCGTAGCATCCAGAATCTTTGCATAATTAGTCAATATAGGTCCTTGATGGGCAGCCCACACAAGCATGTCCGTGTGTTGGCTTCCACAGGAGAACGTCGATTATGAGCTCGTCCTTGCTTCTCCAGCAGTGCACAGCATGCCTTGTCCGTCTCACTCGAATGGTTTGTGAGATGGGGGCAAGTGGCCATATAGCTGTTTCTTCGTGGGGCGCTGCTTCCACGATTTGCACTGCATGCATTCTTGTGCAGCTCCCATCTAGTTTATTCTCAAGGCGCCGCGTTAGGGTCCAGTTGGTGCAGCCATACAGCAACACTGATATAACCACAGCCTGGAAGAATTATCACTTTAACTTGTCAGTGGAATCGAATTTCTATATTACTGATAATTTGTTTGTGGCCGACCACACTTTTCCTATTCGTGTATTTACATCGCTTTCTGTGGATAAGATATTACTACCTAGGTATGTGAATTGTTCTACTGGCTTAAGGGGCTTACCGTTGAGTGTAGATATGTCTCCTTTTCTTTTGAAACATATGAACTCAGTTTTATCAGAGTTCACATAAAGGCCATTATTATTTGCTGTCTTCTCTAGGCTATGCAGTAGTGACTCGGCCTGCGGTGGTGTATCTGCAAGAAGTGCAAGGTCATCAGTATAGTCGGGATCTGTGATAGTCTGTTCGGGATATCGCTTGCTTCTTGCCATTTTTAGTGCGAAGCCTTCTTCTTTTATGGTATCTAATGATGTTCGGAGTACATAGTCTAAGCATATTATAAATATACATGGTGCTAATGTATCTCCTTGTAGGACTCTAGCGCCGATGTCAAAGAAATCTATCACCATCAGGTGAGCGTACATTGCTTTAGTGTCCTTGTAGAGCATCATTATAGCGGCAACCGTTTCTTTTGGGAGCCCGTATGCTAGTAGGATTTGTTCCATTTTCCCTATGTGTATGGAATCAAATGCCTTGGAAAAATCTCCGAATAGTAGCGTTGCCTCTAGATTCTTTGCTCGAATACCTTCTATGATCCGTCATATAGTCAAAATCTGAGAGATTGTGGATCGGTTTATACGGAATCCGTTTTGGTTTTTTCTAAGAATTTTCTAATTCGGGTCGGATACGATTAAGAAGAAGAGCATTATATATCTTGGCTGCAATAGAAGTAAGAGTTATGCCTCTGTAGTTTTTAGCTATTCCTAGGACTCCGTTTTGGGGGAATGGGAGGATGCATCCTTTTGTCCATTAATCTATTCTATTTTGTCTATATACTGCATTGCATAGCCTAAGCAGTACGTCATTGAACTTTCCCATCTTCCATACCTCCGGGGGTATTTCGTCAAGACCTGCTGCTTTTCTACCTTTAAGTTTCTTTAAGACTTGGTTGAGTTCTTCTGTTGTAAAATCCCCCAGTTCTATGTCTATCTATGATCTTTTGGGTGTTATTTACCATTATTTTAGGTAGGTTCCCCATAAGTTTCTGGAAGTGGTCTTTCCATTTCTGAAGTCTATCTTTTTGGCTGGTTGCCTTTAGTTTTTATCTAGAGGTACTTTTCCTACCACTAAGAGGGCTAGAGAAAATAAGGGGAGAGGGTGGATGCTTCGGAAGTGTGACACAGACGTAGATGAATGGGGAAAAATGAGAAGGGGCGAGTGTCAAAACGATACGGTCATCACAAGTTCAAAGCGGTGTGGTCAGGGTAATTGAAGGACTTAGGGAGAATAGCCTCTATTCTCCCTAAGCACCAGCTATGTCTGTTGGGCCAAGATGTGATGAGAGTTCGGAATTTTTGTTTTGTTGCATTTCAGAGGTTCTGTTGCCTATTCCTGTATTCACTGTTATCACTTGACTGTTTTAATATTGTTTTCTTGAGCTACGATTTTTGCGATAAGGTGGAATATATATATATATATATAGTATCCAATTGCCGCTTTAACGTTTCCGTTGCAGGAAAATTCTAATTTATTTAGTTAAATTTAATTTTGTAATTCTAATAAAATTTCAGTTAACGACTAAACCTATGCCTACAATTGCTGCTTATTCAAATCTATTATTTGAAAGATTTATCTTATCTCGGAATTTAATTATAATTAAGTTTTCTTGTAAGCAATGGTAGCATAGATCATTTAGAGATCTGCATACATTTGATTTTCTTAGGATATTTCATTCAATAATTAGTGTCATATTCTGATCTTTTATGTCCCAAATATCTAGATAGAGTTGTTGAATTTCTTAAGCTTAATATTAGTAAATGAGTGCTTATAGTTTGTAAGTCCATTTTTGAACTCCGACTTTGTGCACATAAATGTATATATACATGCATATACAAATAAAAATGGGAAATGTATGACAAAAATTCGAAAGCTAAGACTCTCTGGAAAGCAAGGTGACCCTTTAGAAAGACAAAGTGGCTCTGCAGAATGTTGGAGTGGTATCCTGGAAAGACAGGACTTTTTTTTTAATATGAAAAGCTGCTTGGTAGTGATGGGAGTGACAGTCCCGCCTTAACTACCGAAACTGTTTTATCACTCCTAGTTGGCGGCTGATGATGGCTGGGTATCGCACGTGCTATCACACGTTGTGTGACGAAATTTGATATTGGAAAAATATATTCCTGCCCACACTCAGGGGTTCTGTTGATAATTACACTATCGAACATATATTCAAAATAAACATGTGTGTGTGTGTGTGTGTGTGTGTGTGTGCGTGTGTGTGTGTGTGAGTGTGTACACGTTTTTTGAAACAAAATGTCTGATTAGCAGAAAATATAAATTTTGGAGACTGGTTTTAGTTACTTCTCTGGATATTTACCTTATATATATATATATATATATATATATATATATATATATATATATGTATATGTGTGTGTGTGTGTGTGTGTGTGTGTGTGTTGTGTGTGTGATACTGCATATATATATGTGTGTGTGGAGACAGATAGTGTGTGTGAGAGTGAAAGAGAGACACAAAAACGAAAGTGATAAGGGATGAACAAGAGTCAGAACACTTTCATTTGTAGTTATATCACCCATAGATTAATGCAATTTTTGGAAACGGAAAAGTTAATTTCCTTTTAAACACTTTTCTTTCATGTTGAATATCATAGAATAAAAACGAGTATTATTTTGTAATATTTCTTACTAAACTCTACACCATTTTAATTCTGTAAACGAAAGTATGAATATCTATCATCCTAAAAATAAGTACTCACAGGACACACAGGCACAGACACAGACACAGACACACACACACACACACACACACACACACACACACACACATATATATATATATATATATATATATATATATATATATATTCCAATATATTATGTTCCAATAGATATGAGTAATCCTGTCATCTTTGGTCTAAAATATATTAACTTTTCATGTTACGCAACGTAAAAAAATATAACTTGCACCGAATCCTGTTGGGAATGTTTGGGTAATTATATAAAGCAAATACGTTTAAAATCATTTTGAATAGAGATGGAAGTGCCTGGGAAATAATTGCTCTTATTTTATTAAGTACGTAAAATGGCAGTAGTGTTGAACATTGCCGTTTTAAGCATATATATATATATATATATATATATATATATATATATATATATATATATATATATATATATATATATATAGTTAAAAATCAACGGAAAAATGAATGAATGAATGGATGAAATAAAAATGAATGAAATTAATTTTTAATAAGAATTTTTACGTTTCTTGTAAAATTTTCCCTATCACAAATTAAACCTATTAGCTATTTGCATATTTTTACTTTGTTCCCCCAAGAAATAAATCCAAGGTGGACGCTTGAGATAACGGATTTAAATTATGTAATACATAAATATCTATTAGTATATACAATTGATTCTTAAAATTTCATGCGCTCAAAAATTACGGTTAATTTAATATTATTGACAAAGGAAAATAACTTATTACCTTCTATAATTTTAAATAATTTATTTTATTACATGGTATGTGTTTTGAATTTAAGATATCACAAACAAACCCCTTCACTAGTTAACTAAGGTCATATTTTTACTTTGTTTCCAAGAGGAAAAGTGTTCAAGGTGAACACTTTCATGGTAACAAGTTTAAATATTGTAATATACCTATAATAATTATATTTATCTTTACATATAGTTAATTTTTTAAACCGTAATACCCTCTTAACATTACGGTCAGTCTAGAGCTTTTAATATAAGAAAAATAACACTTTCTCTTTTGTAATTTAAATATTTAATTTATAATATTTAATCTATTTGAAATTTTAAAATACTTATGAAATATAGTTTTGTAAAATTATTCATCAATCTTTCTAATCTATAATTAAAGATAATATCTTTATTCATTTACTGATCTATCTAATTAATTTAATATATTTTATTTATTTTACAACTGAAAAAAAGCTAAGTAAATAAATTCTTCTATTTGACCGTTTTTATTTTGAATTCAAGATAATTACAATGTAGCAATATTCACCAGAAGTTAACCAGACAAGATTAGATATATACACATATAAAAATTCAAACCCATTCTCAACAGATATTACAAAGGTAAGAGACGGATTTTATCTTCTCTAATAACTTATAGAATAATTATATTAACTTGATGCTTCAAAGGAGTCTAATAATAGATGAGGAAAACTTTCTATCAGGGACCCCACTCTCAAAAAGTGTTTTAATACTTTTGAGAGGGGTCTCTTGGAAATATTTTTTCATTTATCCCCCTCATTTCATTCATTTTTATTTTATCCATTCATTTATTTTACCATTAATTTTTAACTAAATAATTTAAAAGCATACGGGAAAACTTGAATTATATATATATATATATATATATATATATATATATATATATATATATATATATATATATATATATATATATACAGGGTGTTTGGGATAAATTTGACATATTTATATTTGGTTATTTTTCTCCGTTGGTTGCAAGTATTGATGCACACTACGCATGATTTAAAATGTTGGACCCTTCATCATTCATATACCTGATGTCAGATAGATTGGATGAATGAAATCCACCTTAATCATGGAAGAGAACTTGTATCATAATAGTCTGCGCTGCCCATCAAAATAAGGAGCTTATGGTTGCTGCCCAATGCTCCCTGAAAACTGTAAAAATAATCAGGCATTAACTGGAGAATTGCTATGGAGACTACGAGGCTGTGGCTAGAAGAAAGCAACATAACAAACGACCTGATTGCGTTAGTACAAACAAATTCATAGAAAATATACATGAATATGTGTTGGAGGTCACTCAGATGCCTACATGGGGTTGCTAAACAATGCAGTCAATCCCTGGATAACAAGGGTAGCCAATAGTAGGCCATATGTATGGCAGCAGGATTCGCCCCACTGACACACCTCTGCGGAAAAGTAAAAAATGGTTGTCGACGAATTTTCACGACTACACCAGTCCCAATGTTTGGCCTCCGAACTCCCCAGATCTTATATCTCATGTATTATTATATAAGACTCAAATCGGCGTGCCAGTGCTACCAAAGCCCAGTTAATCGACAGAATTAAGGTAGTTTTTGAGACACTTCCCAGTGAAACTGTAGCATCAGCTTGCTTCAGGTTCCGGGGCAGGATTGAGGCTGTGAACGACGCTAATGGCGGTTATTTTGAGTGAAAATTGTTGACAGTAGTGTAATGTCCGTGCCTGGTGAATTACTTTACAATACATTAGATTTTGTAGTTACCAAGTACTTTTCTTTTCCCTTATAAAACTGTCAAATTTATCCCGAATAGCATATATATATATATATATATATATATATATATATATATATATATATAGATAGATAGATATAGATAGATATAGCTATATATATATAGCTATCATTTCCGGGTCGTCTGTTGAAGCATAACCGAAATTTTACCATAAACAAAGAAAGTACTAGTACCTTACAACAGACCTGATAGTATGGAGTACACTAATACTCTACCCTACCTTGTATATCTGCTTAAAACGACAATATTCCATGTATATTCGGTTGCTACATTTGATATGACCGTGGACAATCGCGTTAATTTGCCTGACGTGAATATCAAGATAAAATTAGTATTTATATGATTTTGATAAAGTCCTGCCTAGCTCTCCGTTAGTCGGCACCGATAAAACTGATTGCACGGAAAATGTTTAATGTAATCGGAATTTATTGTTCTTGAATTCGGGTTTTAAGTCAAGGGAGATAACTGCTCACTACGATCGATTTGAGAAACATTTGTAAGCGTGTTTACACTCATGTCTATCAAGTATAAGGCCGAACACTCAGACAAGAAGAATTACTGGATAACCATTGATTGTAGACACGCTTATCTTTTTTTTCACCTTGTTCTACTGACTTAGAGATATACCTGTCTTTACATATATATATATATATATATATATATATATATATATATATATATATATATATAAATAGCTACAACGTACCAAACGTTAATTAATTATTTTCCATAGTAATTTATAATTCTTGTATCCTCATGAATTAAATCTATACCATTTCTATCCTCTCACTCATATTTACTGTAGGTTTTATTTATATAAACATCGTTCTATTCAATAATATAAGCATAATTTTGATGTCACAATTTGATCATTTAATCCGAGGAGATTACTTGTATTTTAAGCATTTACGCAACTTGAATAAATACGTGACACTAAACACTTGTGTGGAACCCGATTTTAACATGCTTAAATTCAAATATCTAACATTTTATTTTTGTAAAAGGATTCTAACTCAGGTTAGACAACACAATACACATCCAATTGTCCTGATGAAGGTTTTATAAAAACCGAGAAGTTTTAACGCCAACTAACTTTACCATCTACAAATAAACTTTTCCTTTGGATTACTTTGTTTTTTTTTCTTACTTACAGTTCTACACGCACACAAACACGCACACACACACACGTATATATATATATATATATATATATATATATATATATATATATATATATATATATATATATATATATATATATATATATATCTTAAAAATTATTTTTAGCTAGAATAATGTTGAAAGATTTTTATATACAATGTTGAAATATTCAGTATCGCATATACAGGAATACTTTTATGTTTTTTCACAAACATTCACACATGCATCTGATGTTGATTTTTTCTTCATCAAACGTTGAATTTTCTCCCACATTATACATTAAACATATGTCTGCATGATAAGTGTTCACTATACTGCCTATTTAATTTGCATCAAACACGTACAACTTTGTATACAAATATACAAATATTCTTAATTTCACACATTTTCATTCGTATTTAAAAGAAAATATATTACACAAAGTTAGTTATATATAATTACATTTATTACACACAATTAAATTTATTCAAATATAAAATTTCAAAGCACGTATAACGACTTTAATATTAAATAATATTAATACAATATTGATATAATAATTAAAAATATAATAGAACGCTAGGGTTTTAAATTGATGCTATGATATTTCTCATTCACAAACATATACTTTAAATGTTCTTTTCAAATTTCAAATCACGTACAATACCTTGAATATTGAATATCACGTTCCTTCAAAAGGAAACACTATTTTTTAAAATGTTGTTATGGCGAATTTTCTTGCGTATGGATATTCCTTCTAGTATCCGTTGTTTAACAAAAGCAAATATCAACAGTCGATATCTGTTTTGTCCTGGAGAAGATTGTAAATACGTCAGGTTTATAATTATCTTGAATTCATATATTGCCATCAGAGAAAACCTTATTATCTAATTGTAAATCTCTGTTAAAACAACAGACTTACCATTGAATATTGTGATTGTGAGATGTCAACATCATGACACAATGGAGATTCGCATGAAATTCTATTTTTGTCAGTTTCGTGGACTATATACTATTGCAGTTTTCGATAAGAAAGGGTCGTAATAAAACTTAACTTTTCTTTTAAAATAACAGTGTTGCTATTAAATTAAAATATTGTAATTGACAAATTTTAACATTTTCATGAAATTGAAAATGACAGTAAATACATTTGTGGCAGTCTAAATTGGCTTTTCAGAAAGGAATTACGATTTAATTGTAAAGTCCCTGTTAAAATTGACTATATTTACCTTAAAGTAGAATATTGGGATTGTAAAATTTTAAACAATTTCAAGAAACCCAATATGAAGCCAGCTAAATTAATGTCAGTCTGTGATTTTGAAATTTCTAAAGAAATCACCTATGAGTTAATTGTAAACTCCTGTTAAATAACAATCTCCCCATTGATTTCAACATTGTGATGACACAATTTTCTAGTTCCTTGGAATATAGATTGATGTAATTTGGGATGCATGGAGGATTTATTTAATTGTTAAATCTCTGGTAAAATAAGTTTGTTTCTATCAACATTTAATCATTGTGATTGCGAGTTTTAAATTCTTCAGGAAATTTAGAATTACAGGAAATACATTTGCGGCAAGACTTAATATTGAAATTGGTGATGCGAAAAACACTTTTTGTTTAATTCAAACATCTCTATTAAAATGACAACATTTTTAATCTTAAATACTGTTATTCTGAGATTTCAACATTTTTAGTAATCTCAAGTTTATAGGAAATTCATTTGTAGTCATAAGAATTTTAAAATTCCTTTTACAGAAAGAATTGCTTATTCAAACGTAAAATAATTTTTAAAATAAAAGTGTTCTAATAAAATTGAAACGTTATGATCGTGAATTTCAGGATTTCCATAAAATTCAAGATAGTAGGAAATACATTTTCGATTATCTTGAAGTTTTTTATTGACTTTGGTGGAAAACATACAGTTAATTGCAAAATCTGTTAAAATAACTCAATTTAATCGTAATTGAGTTTTTTAATCAGAGAATTTCAGAATTTTGATGAAATTCAACAGGAAATTAAATACATTTATGTCAATTTTGAATTTTGAACTTGGCAAAGTAGAACTCAAAATGACATAAAGTGCTTTACATTTCAAAAATTGGTGATACAAAAATGTCTTTTTTAAAAATTGGAAACCCCCCGGTTAATAGAAAAAAAAGGCCTTTCCCAAAAATTCAAATGTTGGGATAACGGGAATTTCAACATTGGATGCAACTACAGTATTTCAGGGAATAATTTGTTGGTAGTAACAATAAAGGGGCTTTAGATGTAGCTGTATGGGCACTGTTTTATGACGGAGCATATGCTGTCATGCAATTGACCTTTGAATTAATTTGATGTCACTATGAGCTGCTTATAAAATATTGTCAACTTTCGTATTAGTAACATAAATGAATACATTTATGGTATTTAGCAAATAAGAACGTACTGTTTACCATGATTTTTATTATGAAAATCTATGTATTGTTTAAGGTGTAAATCGTAAATAATTAATGTTATTAATCATGTCCTACAGATATGACATCCGACCAGCGGCGCGGAAAACCGCTATTAACAATAATCCTTTCTAAACAATTATAGCATCCATTAACTATTCTTTGTACAAACAAGTTGCATACAATTATATGATATTAAGTATTTCTATCTGATACAAATAATTCCCAAGCATATGAATTTTCCATAGATGGGAGTTATTACTTAGTTGTACCTGAGAGTAATGCCGCACTTTCACCAGAGATATAAAACTTGAGCTTCCACCTCTTATCACCATAATATGTTGTTGATAATTACCCTTTTGTAGAGGATCCAGTCGTCGTATGTTAAGCCCTGTTGACACAATAAATGATGATTTACAAAATTACATGTTTTCAAGTAATTAATGATAATTATTTGATGACTAATTATTTGATTAAAAAAAATCAAATAATTATTCTCAATAAAAATTGATTTGGTTTTAAGTATTCTTATTTAATAGTAATAATTTTTGCTTTCACAAAGAATCCAATACTGATACTTTTATAACCAGATTTATTTGAACCATAGATGAGGGTCCAAACACATGCTACTACTCAACTTCAAAATGAATCTGGGAGTAATAACAATGAATGTCTGGAGCCTCACCACCATATGCAGTCCAGTGTCATTTCTAGAATAACTCATTTAGTAGGGGTCTTACCCCTTAGCAAGGGGGTCAGTTGGTTTATTTTAAGCACTACTGACAGAGTGAGCAACAAAATGTGGGAAGAACAAATTTTAATTCAATTTTCGTAACTTTTATTCACATGAGGTTTTAGAATTTCAAGTTTAGTATTTTGCAGTGTGATGTCTACTCTATGTATCAGTATGTTGACATCCATTATCTTTAATAGATATTTTTATTTCAAAATATCAGCCTCCGGAAGAAACGGGTTTAAATTTAGTTATCTTTCTTTTGATTGGCTGATTTAAAAGGAAAAATGATATTTTTTTATGTTTCCAATTAATTCAATGTTTAATACAAAAGATGTAAAAAAACAACATGAACGACTTCCGACAAAACAGTTACGTAAAAGAAAACAGAAGAAAGCAAACTCTTTATTTCTTTTCTTTTTTTTTTTTTTTTTTGCAAAAAAAGTTTACAGAAATTTCATAATCGTGTTATTTGTATTTTTTTTTTTTCGTTTGTTCTTCAAATTTGTTCTCTTTTTCAGAACAAGATCTCACGATTCCGATGGGAAAATAACATGTGCTCTCATGGTCTTTCTCATTCCTTCTTCCTCCATTACCATGCGCAGCAGCATACGTACACATAGATGCATAGAAAACCCTTACCATCACCCGAAACGTACACATCAAAAATAAGACACACTCCAAATCTAAAAATAAAAAAATAAACAAAAACCCTAAACAAATGAACGTAACACGTTAAGCAGTTTAAGATGCAATGATGAAATATTTTCATAATTCTGCTTTTTTTTTGTAATACACTGAAGGTAAAATTACAACACCATGAAAGACGATACCGATTTTAATCATGCTTCTTCTTGCAAGTTATAACCGTGTCAGTAATATTGTATAGTTGCACTACTTGGATACGACTAGAGAAGAAGCTAAAAGCACCCTAAAAAACATCATACTTAACTTGCTCATCTCTGGGGCTTAAGGTCAGGCAAGTAGATGAAAGGTCTGACGTGCCCCAAATGGGAATGCCGACGAGACCATGCGTTATTTGTATTGGCGATCGTATGAAATTTGTTTCTTTGCGTGACTACCCACGTTAAAAAGAAATTATATTAATCAGTTCCGGTGTGATGTCTGGATAATAAAACAATAAATCAGTTGTACTGTCATCTCATAAAAAATCCACATAAAACGGGAAAGACATGCCGATCTTGGTGAAGAAGTTGAGCTCATAAGCTACATACTTCTTTAAACCAAACAGAGACAGATCAGTGTTAGGCAACCAGCAAAAACTTACATCCATCAGGTATGTGTTAACAATAAATGCCGCCTTGAGGATTTTCCAAGGGATTGACCAATTAGGTATGGATGGCGAATGCAATTCGAAGGAAATCATGCTGTCAGAAAGCCTTGATGATGAAGATGATCAGGATTATATCATGTAAATGGTAGTGACAAGTCGGTGTTCGGATTTAAATTTCAAAAACTACAACTATCTACTGTCCATGAACGCCCAAGGATGAATGACAATTTATTCATATGCAGTGTAAATATTGTTTACACAATTAAAACCTATTTACCCATAAATGGAGGGACGATATATTCATGCCATTCCCAAAGGTATTAGTGCGAAGTGAAATGCAAAAAGCCTGGCCCTGGATTTAAACTCGGGTCATCAATTCCATTTCCAAATACGTTAAGATCTACTAAATAACGTACCATGCCCGTTATCTGAGACATGAGGCGGGTGGGAAATAGATCATTGCATTTTCAAAGGACGTTGATGTGAAGTGAAACGCAGACAACCCTGTTTGATATTTGAATTTGTCTTGGGGCTTCCATCTCCTAACGACTGTATATACATAAAATCCCTACATGGGTTACCAGGTAAATTGGTATTAGGATGGTTCTAAGTTGGACCTTTCTTCCAACAATGGAATGTTAGATTTGTTCAGATCTAATTGTCAATATTATTGAATTAGGCAATATAAATGGTAAAGAAAAAGGCTTCAAATCGACCATTTTGTGGTAATATGTGTATTTCTACCCACTGGTATCTGTGAATATCCATGAGTTTCATCAGACCGCTAACTTTATTGATAATGGTAAACAGAATATTCATGGGGCTTTATATACAATTTTTCTGGGGAATCCTGGTTTTGTCCCTCAATAAATTTTTAATCAGGGGGATAGGCCACCTTGCTTCTCTAGCAGTTGGACATTTTACATTTTTTATTACTTTTTTATTTCTTATTTTTATCCTGTCATTTTCAGTGAACTAGTTTTTTCATCCGGTGCTTCCCTTCTGTGGGTATAAATAGATCTATAACCACAAAATAGCCAACTTTTAAGCCCCTTTCCTTACCAATATATATATATATATATATATATAATATATATATATATATATATATGATGGATTCTCACATCGATATAAAACCTAACACTTTATACCTTGAAGATAAGCTAATAAAAGAATTGTGCACAAATGTGACACAGAATCTATAAACAATACTATTCCATATTAATGGATAAGTGAGACTAACTTGCAAACTATTACATCACAATGGGGCGCCTAACTCTAAAAATGTAAACAACAAAAACGACTATTCTTAAAATAACTTTGTTGTTAAATCCTTAATAAAAAAAACAATCTATATTTCATACAAGAGACTTTCCTCCTACGAAGGAAGTCATGTTGTTTGGTTGGCTTTTACAGCATATCAACCCTTAAGTTATTTTATGTCGAAGTCGTGTTTGTTTTATTCATTATTATTGGGTATTCAATGTTTTATCACATTTTCTTAATCTATTTACCCCATAGAGGGGATTCTGACAGGTACTACCACTCCGCTTCAGAGTGGACCTAGGAGTAATGACAATGCAGGAGTAATCCACACTTCCAAAAGCTTCTTAATGGGAACCTCACCACTAGATTCAGTTTAACGTCATACCCAAGACACTAAGACCCTCACTTGTGGATTGTAGCATGCCATGAATTGCTCAACCCCCAAGATTCCGTCCACAAGCATTACTGGTTGCCACCTACGGTCTACAGGGGTCCCAAATGGAAGAAGGTATTACTTCAAAATAGTGGTGCAGTTGGAGTATGATTCAGCCCCAGCCGACAGAGCTAAATAAATAAGGACATGTTTAATACTTAGCTCCTTTTCGTTGTTACTTTTTAAGGGTAAAAAGAAAATAAATTAACCGAATTTATTTTTATCACTTTAACCTAAATTGAGAAAACAAGCAATTAAGAACTGAATTTGAGGTTTTGTCATGTGTAAAAAAAAGTTTTTAGAAAAGTAAAATTGTTTCAAAACACTCACAAGTTTAGGAATACATATCTAAAACAATATTTTAAATGTAAACAAAATAATTACCTAAAATAAACACATATTCTACTATACGAATTATCGGCGATTTTTAAAATTTTATTTGATAAATCATTTCCCTCTTATTCTTTTTCTTATTCCTGTTCCTAATTCTTTTAGCCCGGTCATTGACTGTGTACTTCTACTAATATATATATATATATATATATATATATATATATATATATATATATATAAGGATTTTTTAAGAAAATCCAGCAGTTATTGTCTAAAAATATCGAATCGAAATACTTAAAATTTCTTCAACGGTATCAAGTATTAAGGGATTATATCATTACAATCATTAGAAAGCCATATATATATATATATATATATATATATATATATATATATATATATATATATGTGTGTGTGTGTGTGTGTGTGTGTATATATTGTTACGTAATCACCTCCCAGCATTATCGTATAAGCAAAGCAAACACACGTAGAAAATTATCTAAAAAACGCTAAACACATATCCCTATCATAAACGCACACACATTTATAAATATCCGGTTTTATTTTTGGATTTTACCTAAGAGAAGAACAGTTTAGCCATTATCACACGTATATAGGCAGCAAGGAATAAGGCTAAGCATAAATAAATTGGGATTTAAGAATTGTATTAATGAATTCTCATCATATAATTACAATGGAGAATGAAGGCCGGAAAGCGGGAATGTTTCAACTGCTTTTTCCTTCACTCCCAGACGAAACTATTCATAGATAAAAGGAGAATGAATTAAGGAGTGAATGTAAAGGATTCGGATGGACAAAATGTATTGTGACTTTACGTTATAGACCTTTACATATTGTGAATTTAGATATAATGAAAGGAAAGTATTTAACTTGCTGTAGATTGTTTGATTTCTTTCTTTAACGTGTTCTTTTGTTGTTTCATTCTTTTCTTTTATCATTTTGCTCGGATTTCTTTCCTTGTTCTATATATTTATCTATATGCATCCGTTATCTATTTTTTGAGAGTTTATCCTCTGCTATCTTCTTCTTAGATTCATATATATGTATATATATATATATATATATATATATATCTTATCATAATGGAGATTGTGGGTTTGTCTGTCTGTAACTGAAACTATATTACTATACAAGTCACAATTCCCTTTTTTATTTACATCAAATTCTCGAGGATTTTATTTTTATCTAAACCTCACTTATTAATAAAATTGTTTTACATCATTAAGACTGTTGACCATATCTACATACTAATAACATGCAATTGTATTTATATATGCAACAAAATAGTGGTTTACAGTGTGAATGGGAAGGCTAATTTGCATATTGATCTTAAAAATTTGATTTTAATAAATATATACTTAGTATTATTCATTTCTAATTGTTTGGTTTTATCTTATTGAATATGAGCAAAAATCTCCTCAATAAATCTTTAAAAAAATCCATTAACAAGAAGAAATAAATGCAATATTATTCTTTACTTCATGTTTTAACTAAATAGTTGAATCAGGAAAATTCACCAATGAAAGACCGGAGTAATGGAAGTTAGTTTCAAAGTTGTTCTATTTTTTTTATTATACTCCCTCTGTTCGAAATCTTTTTATCTGCATTCTTATTCAGTTTCATTAACTTTCTAATTTAACATGATATTTTATTATATTAAAATTTAAATACTTGCACCCGGAGGGTGCATATATTTGCTAGTATATATATATATATATATATATATATATATATATATATAGTTATGTACGAAGCCTCGCTCAGTGCAAATTGAAATCACAAACAATGGTCTGCGAATCTAGATTGCTTACCATTACGCTAGGAGAGGATATATATATATATATATATATATATATATATATATATATATATATTATATATATATATATATATATATATATATATATATATATATATATATAAGTGTATATGTGTGTGTCCTGGAAACATGCACAGAATTTTATTTCTATTGTATTATAAAATAGAGATTAAGAATCAATATATGTACTTTTCATTACGGCGATTAAATGAGATAATAAGATGGGAAAAAAGGAAAATATATTTTTTAAATATTAGCATTTACTTTCAAACGACAGAAAGGAACAAAAAGAAAACCATCTAAATTACAATGATACTTATGAAAAGAAGGCAATCTATTTAATAGCACACACACATACACACACATACTCACACCTATTGTTCATA
Source organism: Doryteuthis pealeii (assembly GCA_023376005.1). Lineage (NCBI taxonomy): Eukaryota > Metazoa > Mollusca > Cephalopoda > Myopsida > Loliginidae > Doryteuthis > Doryteuthis pealeii. The sequence continues at coordinate 1,947,494 of CM042148.1, forward strand.
TACATGCACACACATGTATTATATATATATATATATATATATATATATATATATAATATACCTGTGCGCATGTATATGAACTATAATAAATAGGCATATGTTCATTTGTCGCAAACAGAATAAAGAAACAGACAAATGTATAACCCTTCCAGTACGACCAATGAAGTGACAGAAGGACAGTATACTGATGGTTTGAATTCAGAATTTTTCTTCTCCTATACTAGTCGCCATACCAAGACTAAAGAATTCAGTTTGTCCTGTGTTTGTCATTTGTTATCGAATTGTTTTTATTTTACATACACCCCTCATATATATATATATATATATATATATATATATATATATTATAGTGTACAATACATTTAACGTGCAATTGTTATCACTGTTTTCTAAGCAGCATGTCTGCTGCCCTACATTCCGACAAAGCGCCGGTTAAGAAATACATCGATTGTCCTTACTTTTATATATATTTTTTGTGTGTACGTGACTTCCGTTGTTTTTATGGATGAAGGGCAGCAAACATCCATCCATGTATTTCGTAACAGGTGCTTTGTCGTGATGAAGGGCAGCAAACATGCTGCTTAGAAACCAGTGGTACCAATTCCACTTTAAATGTATTGTACACTATAATAAATAAATACAGCTCTTACAAAAGTAATCGAGCACTTTATTCTCAATTCTCAAATACTAACAATAAACCTATATATATATATATATATATATATATATATATATATATATATATATATATATATATAAAGTAAAAGTAATTGAAATTGTTTCAATTCTCAGTAAAAATATTTAACCGGCTCATTAATTGATGACTAATTCTACAGACTAATTTTTAATGAATATTGCTAACTTAGAAAAGTTACAATTTTCAACATTCTAGGAGTATGATGGAAAGAGAAAAGATACATTTACAATTCAAAAATACATCAAAGTAATCTATAGTTCAATAACATGTAGAGAAAAAAATCATTTAAGACAAAGCAAAAAAAAGATCTTATTGATGTACAAAGCACCGCCCTGTCGACTGGGGAAGAATAATATATCGACTACGCTTCTGCAGAGGGGAATAATTCCCCCCAATTGGATCACCTACTAGCTTTGGGTGGATACCCATGATGATTAAGGACGGAATTCTGGTAGCTCAGCAGTTCATGACGTGCAGCACTCTACTTTGGTCATTCCTTAGGCTAGACGAGTGGTCGGAGAGGTCCTCTACGATCAATCGTTGGTCACGTATAGCCCTCGCACCGAAATGATTGTCCGAACCATATTGCTGTTATGGCAAGCCTCTAACCCTTTTTATCATATGTATTTTAAAAGGCGGTGTTTGAGGGTCTTAGGGCCCCGGGTACGACGTCAAACGGCATCTAATGTTGAAGTTCCAATTTTGGAGCTCTGATGAGTGTGGAGTACCTCTTCATCACCATTACTCTAAGGTGAACTCTGATCCGGAGTGCTAGTACATGTTAGTGTTCAATCCATGGTTTGAATAAAAAAAATGAATTTAAAAAATTGAGTTTACAATTTGAATATCCATCTTGAATAAATAAAACAAAATGTCTTCGGCATAAAATAACCCAGCAAGTGTTGACATGTCGTATAATTCCAACAACCTACCAAAAACAATTACTGCTAACCAGATGATCCATTAAATCATTGGGTCCTCATTAGAACAGCAAAATATGATCTAATGATCCTATTCATGAGAGAGTAAAGGATACAAAGTAATATTTTATGGTTATGTCATTTGTATTAAGAATCTAGATTATTAAAAATATCACATTTAGCATTAATACAGACCCCACAAAATGTATTCTGAAATTTAGAGAATTTTAAGTTTCGGGGGAATGAAAGCAAATCGAAATCTTATTTTGAAAGATAAATATTGTGGTGAAGCGAATGTACAACAACTAACACACAGACACAGTCACATACACTGTCACACAGACAGAGACACAGACACAGACACACATACACACACGCGCGCGTACACACACACACACACACACACACACACACACACATATATATATATATATATATATATATATATATATATATATATATATATATATATGCGTAATTTTGGAATAAATGAAGTTAATTCTAAAAATTAAATTGGACTATTTCCTAAGTAGGATAGGTTCTATAGAATTCAAATTTTATTTTTCATGAACAAACTCTACGTGTGAAAAGAGGAAGAAAAGCCTGACGTTTCTTTCACCTATAGATTTATTTATGTTTAAGCTCTAGAATATATCCTCACCCTTATCAAATTAAGAACCAAGAAATATAAGGTCAACAACTTGACTGATACGAGTCATCTAATGAAAAAATATATAACAAAAATACCACCAAAAAACAGATTAACATGTTTCGCACGTGGTTTACAACTATTAGAATGTAATAGATTTTAAGAACAAAACGTGTCTATGTTAAGTTATTAGAAACATTCTTTATGTAAAACCACAAAGTTGTACCGATTTTCTAAATTTTGCTCTATTTTGTTTGTCTCTTTAAGTATTTCACAGTGTATGAATATTCATTTGCTGAGGAATGGGAACAGAACAACCCGAACGTAAACGAGTTGTTGAGCAAATCTCTAGGTACACAGCACCGTCTTATTCTTTTTTATCTTAAAAAATAAATCATTTATTCATCTCAAAATATGTATCTAAACTGTTAGGGGATTTTATCATTGCATGAAATGTATTTTTCCTTGTAATCCAAAATGTGTTATTGTGAGATCACTGCTTTATTTATCTGCTCATTGCCTATATAGCTGGAAGTTTCGCCGATGAATATCACAGAAAATAAAAATAAATGCGATGCTAAACCCTTGTAACCTTTTTACAGGTTTTTCAAAGTTTTCTTTCTCCTAGACAGTTTTCCATACGCATTTAATTGCAGATTATAAAATATTCATCACGCATTGGATACACTGTGCTAAACACACAGCGTTGTTAACAAGTACGTAAATATGTTTTCAAATGTATTGTGCGAATGCATATATATATATATATATATATATATATATATATATATATATATAATATATATGTATCTGTATCAGTTTTTGGGAAGTTCACTAATCAGGTTTGGGCATTAGGGTGAAGCTTTAATGTGCTATATTATAATAATGTGGTTATCATAATACTCCCAAACAACACTATATATATATATATATATATATATATATATGTATATATATATATATATATATGTGTGTGTGTGTGTGTGTAATTACATTATCATTCAACATGCTCTTTTTCCCAATTATTAGTAATAAGATCTAAATAATATATCCGGATATGCGCATGTAAATATTTACATAAGAAAATTCGCTCATTATTTTCAAATACTGCCTATATCCCAAGGAGACATCAATATATATATATATATATATATATATATATATATTATATAATATATATATATATATATATATATATAATAATAGGTTCAGTAATATGTAGAATCAACAAAAACAGCGCAAGTTCATACAATCATGACCTAAAGGCAATTTGATATTTTATGTGATCGAACACCTCATAACCTTTTGCTCTTGCATCGAACAGGCAATTCAACTGGTACCATCACGACCACCTTTCCCTTCATCTTAATTATAATGTTAATAAATAACATATCTTAGCCTTCGTGACTACGTTGATTAAGGTCCTTTATTAATCGAATCTATACAACTAATACAATTAATACTAGTTAATTTTAGGTGTAGCGGCACGATTATTGTCATTTACTTAAAGGAGATAACTTTTTATCACCCGAATTATATAATAATAATAATGATAATAATAATAATAAAAATAATAATGATAATAATAATAATATAACCTGAATTTTGTCTTAAAATGTTAAGTAAAAAGAAAGTGACGGTAATACCGATGATAGTTAGACCACTACGTACAATCCCCAATAACCTAGAAAATTGAATAAGTGAATTAGATATCCGAAGAAGAATTGAGTCTGTTCAGGCCACAGCACTTTTAGGATCAGGTAGACTAATTAGAAGAGTCCTGTAAAGCTGTGGAGACATGCTGTCATTCGGACTTCAGTGAAAATCACCAGTTACTATTGATGTGAAAATCTCTCACAGTGTAAATTGATAAAATCTGGAGAGTCTTGTTGTCATTCCGATTAAAAAAAAAAAAGCACCAGCAAAAAGATAAAGAATGCTTGGACCTTGCCAGAAAACTAAAATATCAGTGGAACATGAGAGTGACGGCTGTACCAAGTGTAGTTGTTACCCTCGGAAAGGTCTCAAAAATAAGGAGAAATGTATATTAAAGGAGAATCGAGATCAACAAGACAACAGGATTGTTAAGGTCGACTAGAATACTCAGAAATGTCATAGGGAACAGAGTAGACTTGCTGACACTCATATTTCAGTGAGAAAACATCAGTTTTAGCTGGCGGGAAGAACTTGCAAGGGGTGATATAATAATAATAATAATAATAATAATAATAATAATAATAATAATAATAATACATCTATATATTATGGAGATTCGGTATCTATCTGCCTATACCCTAAACTACTTCACTACTTACGTCAGAGTAGAGTATCGTTTTTCATAGTCGACCCTTTATACATAAAATATAAACCAACGGTATTATATATATATATATATATATATATATATATATATATATATATATATATATATATATATACATTTTGTCGGTCTACCGTGTTTTTTATATACATACCAGTTTTGATAAATACATGCCAGGTATTATTGACTTATATATAGTGTGTCTTATTTTAATATATATATTTAAAGCTATCTAACGTGTAGATTTTTACAGGAAAATTGGTTACAAACAATTAACCGTCATATAAGCTTATCTTAAATTACATTTAAGAACTGTAAAATAAACCGAAAAAATAACTGGATGTAGTTTTGTTTACATTTATTTTTAATGCAAAAACTACGGTTGTTTTTTTTTTGTTTTTTTCATATGATATTATTTTTCATCTGCAATATATCTATTTAAATTAATTGTAGCGAAGTAATTAATTATAATTAGTAATATTTTGTTCATTGTTTAAACAATACACATTCTTCAATAAATATAATTTTATTCGGTATTAGTTTATAAAAATAGCTTTTAAATTTTGATTTATATAAATTTTATTTTGTACTTTAAAAAACAAATAAAGTTATTCAATTGATTAAATGTTTACTAATAGATAAATGCTTACTTTAATAGATATGATATTTATTAAATCTCGAGGAAAATTAAGAGCGTAATAATAACATACATCCCGTTTCAAATTATTAAAGAAGTAACACTTTCCCATCCTTTCAAAAACTACTGGTTGAAAATTATCAGAAAATGATGTCAACATGTATATACACTAACTCCTTAGGTCAAGTTCTGAAAAAAGAAACAGAAGTTACCGTCATTTGCCTAGTTTACTCGTATTATCAATGAGTTAATTTATTAGCGAGGTGTAATAAAAACGTCTGTAAAAAAGAAAGTAATCCCTTCATTGCGTCAATTACCTATTTCTATGGATACATACGGTTACTAAAATGGAATTCAATCGAAAGAAAAAAGTAAAGTGTTCAAAAATGAGTGAGGAGTTGTTTAATATGAGATACGTGATGCTTTTTTAAAATGACTTGGAAAATCGTCCATCGAATATGTCAATTTCAGGATTTCCTCTGATGTAATTTCATGTAATACGTTTACTAGTTCCTGTCACAAGTCATTCTTGCTTCTAAATCGGCGTTCATTCTCATAAACATGTGTTAGAACGCTCCACAGGTTTTCAATTGGATGTAAGTCCGGAGAATTGGTCAGCCAGTTCATCTTCCGACGTCCACAGAAGCCTAATTTTCGCATGTACTCCGTAGATTTATGTACTAAAAGTGAAGGAGAATTATCTTGCATAAATATCATGGTTCTCATTGAAGATGATTATTTGCCTTTGTAGTTGAGATTCTCTTATTATACTCTTTGAGAAATGCTATATACTCCTCTGCAATTATTTTCGTATCGTCGGGCATTCTCCACGGATCAACCATGATACCTCAAATAATACCAGCACAAACCATAATACCTCCTCCTCCTTGTTGGTGCCAAGCGCTGATAACGATCTCGTCCATTTACAACCATACCAGGACCATGAAATGATGCACTAATTTCCTCTGTGAATAGAACTTTCGAAAAGTCGTCCTCCATGTTTTTTTCCCCATTTCATACGCATTTTTATGTGTACTTTTGTCAATTGGGGTTTTGTCACTGGTCTCACTGATGTTTCAACCTTTTTCAGAAAACAATATCAAGTACTTCTGGGCACTGTTGCTTCTTCAAAATTCCTAAAAATTGCCTCACTTGTTAGGCATGGGTTATTTATAGATTCAAGTTTCATTCTTTACAAATAACGTCTGGAAACACACCGAGAGTTACCCTTATCGATCCTCTAACGTACCTTCGTAGGAGCTTCAACAAATATTTTCACAGTTTGGTTTTATTTTTCAATTATTTTCGATATTTCTAATGTAGAGTTTCTTTTGGAAAGTTCAGATATTAGAATATCTTTCTCAGAATGGGTCAAGTCACATTTGCGACCCATAACTGCACAATCATAATGACACTCGTTTATAGTTTGGAAGACTTCTATATCATGTCAATATTGAAAATGGCTACCGTTTGTTTCATGTTGCGCATAACAATGCAGCTTTTATACAGCCGACGCATATCCATATTCCAATATACTGTAAAAGTTTCGTTAAATTACGACCGGTAGATTTTGGAAAAATTGAAAATATGTCGCATCGTTAATAATTTGAAACGCAGTATATATTAAATCCATTCATTGATTGTACAAACACTTTCTAAATAAATTTTATTTATCGAATTTTATTATATTTTTAAAGAGTATGTTTCTGCAGAACTGAACTAAATACAATTTAGTTTATTGACATTGCATTTTTAACTGAGGCAATATTTTGCAAAAATTTACTTTTACACTACCCGGAGGGTTATTTTTGTTTTGATAATAATAATAATAATAATAAAATAATAATAATAATAATAATAATAATAATAATATTCTAAAAAAAATAACAGTGGTATGTATGACCTTTTTTTAGCTCAAAAGCGGGTAGGTACCACCAGAACATTTGCTGTCAGGCGTTGTTGAAGATATGGAATCCGCTACACTTAAAATAATTGTATAACATTATGTTTTGCTTTGAAGACTTTGTCATCTCAATGTGATATTCATCGAATGACTCTGAAGTCCAATAGAATATACTGCGAATGTGCTAAAAAATTATTTTCCTGTTTCTTCAGCTGTGGAGTAAACATGACTGAAAGTACGTGTACACTTAGTACAAGAAAGTTCTTGGCCAACCGGCTGCTTTGCAGAAAGCAAATGGTGGTGGATGTTCTTCATCCTGATCGTGCCACAGTCCCCCAAAAAGAGATACGGGAAAAACTAGCCCGTATATACAAGACTACCCCAGATGTGATCTTTTCTTTTGGATTCCGAACGCAATTTGGAGGTGGAAAAAGCTCTGGATTTGCTATGGTTTATGATACTTTGGATTACGCTAAGAAATTTGAACCCAAACATCGACTTGCAAGGCATGGTTCATACGAGAAGGCTAAAATCAGTCGTAAACAAAGAAAAGAACGTAAAAATAGGCAGAAGAAAGTGCGGGGTGTGGCTAAGACCACGATTGGCACTGGAAAGAAGAAATAATATTATCATCATCATCAACAACAGCTGAATTAAAGATGCTTCAATCGAGAGAATGATGATGCCCAACACATGTTGGATGTTAATCGTTATTGAGAAAAAAAATGAATTAAAAAAATTATTAAAAGTGGTAGATCCATGTTTCATCCATTGTCACATATTTACGCAAAATCCCTTTTTGTTGCGTTGAAACAGTTGCAAACAACGCTCTGAATCGTCGACACATTGTTGTTTTTGATAGACTCTGAGATAACGTGGTACCCATTTGAACACATTTCTCATTGACAAATTTTCATGCAAAATGGTGAATACACTGCTTTCTGTTATCTTCATCTCCTCTGCGATCTCACACAACTTCAATTTACGACCGGCCAAAACGAGTTTATGGATCATTTTGGTGTTTCTAGGACAACTGCCGAATTTGGGCGACCTGGACGTTCAGCATCATTTCTGTCTGTACGACCGCGTTTAAAGTCAGCATACCAACTCTTAACCATTGTTTCCGACGGGGCAGAGGCCGAATAAGACTTATCAAGCCATTGCTTTGCTTGAAAAGTATTTCTTCCCATCAGAAAGCAATGCTTTATCAACACGCGAAATTCAGATTTTTCCATTGTTTTGAAAATTTGCAACAGTAGCTTCATTAAAAAAACTGTAATTTGTAAACTAACAATCCGATTAACACGTGCTATTTGAAGGTTAGTACTTTATTAAAGTCATAGGGATGTTTTATTTGTGACGCTATCTATATGTCAGGCCCGGGACATATTGTGTGATGTTTTATCCAATACGTTTGGAGAATAATCACTGAAGTAGATTTAATTCAAAGAATAAAAGTAGATTTATTTGAAATAATTAAAATGATAATAGGAATTGTAGAAATATGTTTTTATTGGCAAATCAATGTAGACAAGGTCATTAGAAGCAAGAAAAAAAGCTACAATTCTAAAAATTGGCAATAAATAATTTTTCTAATAGAATATTTTTTCAGTAAAAGCTAGTTTTTGCTTCTATACTAAAAACTAAGTTTAATTCGTAAGCCATTCAATATGAAATGATCTTAGCAACCTATAATCGAGTTATAGCCTCGTGCAAACAATCATCCCCCTGTTCTCTGAGTTCTCATTATTTTGAAACTAGACGGAGAATTACAATAAATATACTTTTTGAAAAGAAAATTATAACCACAGAAATAGAAGAAATTAATAGCAAACAAATAAATTTTGGACGGATAATTTGTGCTAAGGAAATCCTTGATAGCATCGATAAAAAAAGCATGACTTATGGTTAGATGATTGCATATATGTTATAGTTACCAGTAGTCGGTGGTCGATCTCCGATAAAAGCTAAGATATCAAATAGTTATTTTCAAAGTAGGCATTTCCAAAATGGAAAATTATCGTAAAACAATCTTTCCTCACTGATGTAGTAAACTGCAGCTGAATAGCCACTTGCCTCCTATTTTGCAAATCATCCAAGACAAACAAGATATGTCCTGCACTGTGGGAGAAGCAGGGATGAATACATGTGACGTTCTCCTATGGGGACAGTGTTAGCCGACCTGCAGAGAATTATAATCATAGTTCTGTGCCGGTATTAGGATTCATCTAGAGGATTGTATCAGAAGCGATGACAGATTGGGGTGGGATGGAGGAACAAAGTCAAGGGAATTTCTACAATCAGCACGACTGGATGATGATGATGATGATGATGATATTATATATATATTTATATATATATATATATAGTGTATATATATATATATAGTTTCCAAGTGGGAACCATTACCTGGTAAACTGACACATACCTGATTGATCTCGGATGTGTCTATAATAATTGGTAAGTCTGGCCACCGAAATGACCAGACTTATCGTTGCTTAACTTTGCCGATTTGATGAGAACTGGTGCTTTCAGAGGGATTTACCTTTCAGTCGTGTAACTACTAATTATTGAAGTTTAGATTATTTAAATCACTCTCTCTCTCTCTCTCTCTCTCTCTCTCTCTCTCTCTCTCTCTCTCTCTCTCTCTCTCTCTCTCATTTATCGTTTTCTCTTGGAAGAAACATATCAAAGTACATACTTTAACTTTTCACCCCGAACAGGCCATAATTGAGAACGTTATTCTACGACTAAAAGAAACGCTGTAGTTTCGCGTAACAGTCCTTGTTTACCTTTTTACACAGAATATCATAATAATCAGTGACTTAACCTTATTATGTTT
>CM042148.1:1962461-1964961 GCA_023376005.1 Doryteuthis pealeii
ATATATATATATATATATATATATATATATATACGTGTGTATAAATAATATATATATATATATATATATATATATATATATATATATATATATATATATATATATATGTATGCATGTGTATTAGAGTATGTGTTCGTGTGGGTATGTAAAACAAAAGAAACTGTAGCATGATTGTATACTATATTTGTGGTGCATTTGCTTATCTGTCTGTCTGTCCGGAGATGCAATTGAAAATAAGATTTTTTAAAATTATTTCTAGGGTGGAATTTATTTTTTTATTTCAGGAGAATAGTAACCATTTTAAGCGGATATGATATGATAAAATAAGGAATAATAGGCAAAAAGTTATAATTCATATATATTTGCAAATCTAATGAATTTCGATATTAAGTATTTTGCTAATTAGAACTCTGCTGATATTACGTGCCACTCCCTTACAAAAAATAACTATTGGTAAATTGGGGTTAACATGAAAAGATAACCGTTCTAATATATTCACATTAAGTACATTGAGTGATCGGTATTTCCATCCAATGGAGAACAATATGATATTTAAAAAAACGTGTACTTAAATATTTAACCGTATACCTATATAACCCTGGGAAACTTTCTCTTTCTCTCTTTCTCTCTCTCTCTCTCTCTCTCTCTCTCTCTCTCTCTCTCTATATATATATATATATATATATATATATATATATATATATATATATTTATATATATAAGAGTTTCTTCCGAATGCGACTTTCATTCCATTACACACACACACACACACACACACACACACACACACACACACACACACACACATATATATATATATATATATATATATATATATATATATATATATATATATATATAACATCTAAAAGATAACAAGTAAAAAAAGAAATAATTATTTGGGTATACAGAAAAAATCGGTGGAAAGACTAGATATATATAAAGGAGAAAGAATAGTCTGGGAATGACTAAAGAAAGAAAAACTATGAAGAAGTCAAGAAAAAGAAAAAATGAAGCAATTGTGAGGGCACGAATAAAGAGGAAACGATAAAGAAGACAGAGAGAGAAGTTCGAAGACAGAGAGGAAAAATTGGTGAAGAATCCAATGAAGAGAAAAATAAAAAATAGTGAGGGGTTGAGAAAAGGGAAAAATTGTGAATAATATAAGAAGATGAAATTAAAAAGATTATTGAGAGGAGGAAAAAAGAAAGAATAATAACAGGATAGGAAAATAGAAAAACAGCGAGTTTTACAAGAAGAGAGAAAAAAAGTAATAATAGTGAATGGATGAGTAAGGAAAAGAAAATGGTAAAGAATACAAAGAGAACAAGAAAGAAAGAATAGGATGGCATAAGAATAGACGAAGAAGCGTGAAGGTTTTAAGGGAATGAAAGAAAAACTGATAGTGAGGGGATGAGACAAGGAGAAAAGACGGTGAAGAATACAAGGAAGAGAAAAAATAATGAGGAATGAGAAGAGGAATAAATAACGTAGGAGAATAAAAGAAAAAGAAATATAAAAGAGTAATGAGGAGGGAGGAGAAAATACTGTAAATAAAAAAGAGGAAAAGAGGTGAAGAATGCAAGGAAGAGAAATGAGGATAGATTTTGAGGGAATGAGAAAAGTAGAAAAACGGTAATGAAAGAGAAAATAGAAAATATTGATGGCAAGAGAAGAGGAGAATAATATTGCTGAGAGCACAAAGAAGAGAAATAAGAATGTGTATTGAAGGTACGAGAAAAAGATAACAAAAGAATAAAAGGATGAAGAATCTAAGGAAGAGAAGAAAAATGATGGTATGTGAAACGAAAAAGAAAAACGCTGAAGAATACAAGGAAGAGAAAACTAGTAAGGGAATAAGAAGAAATGAATAAGAATACAAGAAAGAAGAATAGAAAAGTGTAGTGACAGGATGAGAAAAGAAGAAAAATAGTGGCGAATACAAGGAAGAGAAAAAAAGAAGAAATTGTGATGGGATAAACAAATAAGAAAAAACGGTGAGGAATACAGGAAATACAAATTAGAATGAATATTGAAGGAACGAAAAAGAGAAAAAACAGTAATAAAAATAATAAAAAGAGAAGAGGAGGACAAATGCGGAAAAGCACAAGAAAGAAAATAAGCAAGTGCAGCGAGAGATCAGAAAAGAAGAAAAAAAAAGTTAAATAATCCAAGGAAGAGAAAAAGAAAGAGTAGGAAAGAAATGAAAAAAGAAATGAATAAAAAAAGAAAATGAATGGAAGACAATGGATAAGAAGAGGAAAGAGTTGTAGATGAGTAAGTAAGAGAAGAGAAAAAAAGAAAATGTTGGGAGGGTATGAGGAAAGAATAAAAAATGAGAAGGCAGAGAAATTAAAAAATATATGGGCAGTGAAAGCATGTGTAATGGATAAAAAAGGGAGAAGCCCGTAAAAAGAAAACAGAAAAAATATTGAGGGTATGAGTGAAGTAGAAGAAATAAAGAGAAAGAAGAGAAAATAGAAAGAATAGTGGGGTATGA
>CM042148.1:1982461-1984961 GCA_023376005.1 Doryteuthis pealeii
TCAATGGAAAACCGGATTTTACTTGGTTAAAAAATAAAAACGAGTGAGTAATTTTTTTCTTCATATTTATTGAAAGTCACGTTTAACTTATTTGAGAGAAGAAACTTTTATAAATATTTTATTAATATTTTTAAAAACTTTTTTAACATAATTGCTTAAAATAATTATAATAACATAATTAACATAATTATTTAAAATAACATTTGTCGTCACATTTTGAAGCAAATTTAATGTTTAAAATCTATCAAAAATAAATTGCATATGTAATAATATTTTCCTTTTTTTTAATGATGTTCATTATGTTACTACTCTTCGACTTTGACAAATATTTCCCCTTAATTGATTTAATTAATCTTAATTCGTTTTTAAAATGGAAAGCAGATGGAAAATTGGGTATACCTAATATATATATATATATATATATATATATATATGTGTGTGTGTGTGTGTGTGTGTGTGTGTGTGCGCGCGCCTTGTCACGCACACAATATATATGTGTGTGTGTGTGTGTGTATGCATGTAAATATGTATTTAGATACGAGGTATGATAAAAAAAATTCGAGAACGAATCCTTTTTATAATATATATGTGTCAATACATATATATCTAACGTGTAAAAATATATGTACTTATTTCCTTACACAGTAATAGACAGGCGGACACACACACACACACACACACACACACACACACACACACATATACATATACATATATATATATATATATATATATATATATATAGTTGTAGAAAAATTATCTCTCTACCACGGTTTCGGTGTTCAATATACACCATCTTCAGGAGAACTGAAAAATTATAGGTAGCTGCATTTTATAAATACTTGTCTGGTTTGGATTTTTTAAAACTCATTCTGTCTTTTACTTAGTTTTATAAATTTGTTTTTACGTCTAGACATTTTTTTAAGTAAAAAATCTGTTTTCTGTGAACTTACATGTCTCAGGGAAAAGAAATTTGTAATTCATTTATCATCTATCGTCTCCTTCTTTTTTCTTTAATCATGTTTTATATCTTATTTGTGTATACTACTGTAGTTAAAGTCTTATGGTAAATCTACTTAGTTGTAATTGGTGTTTTATATATATATATATATATATATATATATATATATATATTATATTATATAATATGAATATGATATAATGAAAAAACAAAAGATGTTTACAACTGAATAGGCTCATCAGGAGAGAAGTGTGCAAACCGTTTCATGTTCTCAAACTTCTATCCTGATGAGCCTATTCAGTTGTAAACATCTTTCGGTTTTTCATTATATCATATTCATACTGCGGATTAATTTCCATTTTATTTTCACACACACACACACACACATATATATATATATATATATATATATATATATATATATATATATATATATGATAAGTTTATCTTAATAATACATTAATGAATTATGGATTTTGAGGAGACATTTCCCTAGAAATTCAACTTTTTCGTTCAGGAGATTTTTCCTCTGGGAATATAATTATCGCTAACTTCTTTTGTAATAACAGTAAGCAATGGTCAGTTAAACTCTGGCCAATATTTGATTTCTTTAAAATTGCCTATTCAATAATTGGTGATTTATTTTCATTCTCTAAGTTTCAAAGATAGCTATCTAAGGTTGCTACATTTTTTAGCTTAGTATTTGAAAACGGTGTTTATGATTTGCAAACTGGGTTTTAAATTCTGATTTCGTACAACCCACGTAAAATTTAGAAAGGTCTGGTTTCTGTGTAGATGTTATCGATGCAATATAAATTACACCTTTGATCAAACACATTCCTTTTCATGGGCACATATCTGGGTTTCGACAGTTGCAAATTTTATGTCTATCCTTTTCCTTATTTTTGTGTCGAGTATGGTTTATGCAATGTTTATTGATTAAGTTAAAACATATCTTATCTATTTTCTTTAAACCTGTAGTTTGAACGGTGGGTTATTCTACATAATCCGTCTATTTTTTTTTCTTATTTATTTTTCGTTCTTCTGCTCTTTGTTAAATCTAATTTTATTTCTAGTATATCCCCTAATATATATATTTATTATGAATAACGCTATCGAAAATTTCCTGGTTAGATATTTTTTTACTAATTCAGTATTCCACTAAATCTGGGATTTTCTTAATTATCAAGGGTAGCTGGTTCGACCCGGGATTAACATATATGGGGTTTGTGTTTGGTTTAATAAAATGCTTAAAATAACCTATAATAAGATTAAATGTAACGTCCAGAAAGTTCACAATTTTAGTGTTCGATATGATGTCAACAGAAAATGCCATATCCTTCAGCGACCGGACTAGAAAATACATCATTACAACAATGATATATTTTCTAGTGCGGTCGCATTTTTGACCGGACGCGTTTTTTACAATCAATAAAGTGTCATCACAGTAAATCCCAACAACCCTAATATCCCGTTTTTTGTTACGTTCTAGAGTATTAGTAGAACAACTAGGTCCGAGACTTGCGCTCAGTACAGGGT
>CM042148.1:1992461-2022461 GCA_023376005.1 Doryteuthis pealeii
TGGGATTTCCAAAGCATTTGTTCGGAGCTGGCTGATATATTTCCGGAGAAAAACTTCATTATGTTCTCCATCTCATCCTATACATGGGTTATCAAGTTACAGACTTCTGCGTATAGCAACACAATAGTCATGCATACCTTTGAACCTGCCTTTAGATTGCTTATACTGAATATTTTACCAGTTGATCTGTAACGGACGTTAATGACTGATATTTTTAAAGCAATCTTAAATACGACCGCAAAGATGATTCCATATAGTTGAGATGCGAGAACACAGCCCTATTTCACACCATTAATAACTAATACAGGCTCTGCAAGGCTTCCATTATATGTGACAAAGGCGTTCATATCGTCGTGAAGAGACCGAATAAGGGCTAAAAAATGGGGAGGACAACCCAACTTCCAAAGAAGACTTCAGAGCACCCCGCGGGTGACCATGTCAAAGGTCTTCATAAGATCGATGGAACATTGGTAGAGGTCGAGATTCTGCTGAATTTCTTGCAATTGGCAAGCTGAGAAGTTCATGTCAATTGTCCCACGGTCCATACGGAAAACCACCTTGGGATGGTTGGTGATATGTTTATCCATGCGATTTAGAAAGATTCTTGCAAAAAAATTCCAACAATGAAGAGCAAAGCAATTCCTCGATAGTTTTCACATAGGTTTCTAGAATCCTTTTTGAACAAGGGAACGAGAAGGACATCTCTCCAATCCTTTAATTCAAACATGTAATAACACTTATTACAGCATCTGGTTCAGCTTGGAGTCACCACATTTAAGGAGTTCAGAATTAATTTTGTCCAGTCCAAGGGTTTTCCGATGGCTTATTTGCGCAAAACCCCCAGAAACTGGTTTGATTATCCAGTTTAATCCTTAATGGAGAGCTGATTGAGTTGGTCTATGAAGGCATTATCAATATTAGATGGTCGATTCAAGAGTTCATTTTTCTTTCTCCATCGATCACGAATATATTCCGGTTTGGAAAGCAATATATTCCGGTTTGTCTCCAGCTGTGAATAAATAGTAGGGCAACTTTTTTTTATTCAACCTTGATTAGACACGATAGTATAGGAGAACAAATCTGTATTGAGATTGTATTCATTAAAATTCATAATACATGAAAAAATAATTTTTTGTTCAAAAATATATAATATATCATTTTACAATGTGGTATATCAATTTTGGGGATTGCTGCTTATTCGTTTTTTTATGTTCTTTAGCGTTGATGAGAAGGATAATTCTGATTTCAAAACACTCAAAAATGGTATTGTGTAACATCATTCCCGTAGCGGATTGGTTTTGGAAAATAACCATATATATCTATTTATGTGCCTTACCATTCTATGAATTTTTAGTAATTTATTTCGTTTCACAGTTTTTCTTCTCTATGACCGGTTATGGGAGAAGAACAAATTTTGTCCTTTTCCAAGTCATAAAAATCAAATAATTGAAAAATAACTTAAATTTCATAAATCCCAGGCTTCAGTTGTAGGATATGAAAATCGATCATCAGATGCCTGTGTTAATGTAGTTTTATATAAATTTCTAAGGGCAGGCTGTGACCATCTTGCTTGTAAGAGAGATGGTAATAGTCACAGTTGTAGGTTTCAATCCTGTTATTGTCCTTACGTTTATATATATATATATATATATATATATATATATATATATATATATATACCTTGAATTACAAGTGCCATAACATACGAATATTTAGAGTTACGAGCTGTCAAGTTGGCAATTTTTGCTTTGTGTTACAAGCTAACATTTTTAGCTACGAGCGTGCTCAATTTTCCAATTTTTTATGCCAAAAATTTTTTTTTTTTTTAAGTATACACCACATAATTACATTATATTTTATAAGGATTTTATACAATACAGCGCCATTTCTCTTATCTGAAAAAACGTAACAAAAAAGAATTTTGTCGGTGGTGGGGGTACCAGATTTATTTCAGTTTATTTCAATGAAGAAAATTGATTGGATATATAAAAAAATTGAGTTACGAGCTGACAGAATTAAACTAGTAAGTCAAGATACAACTATATATATATATATATATATATATATATATATATATATATATGTGTGTGTGTGTGTGTGTGTGTGTGTGTGTGTGTGTGTGTGCAACTAAGTCCTATTGACGTTGACTAAACAGAACATAACATTTTATCCATCACTTGTTTCCATTAAAGTTATTGTATATAAATTTTAAAGGATTGTATGTTAACTCCATAGTCTTTTTCTTAAAAGATTCAATCATTCCTTGGCAATTTTGAAGAACAGGCATGAAACTTGGTTGCCATTTACAATGAGAACAATGTCGGTGAATTGTTTTCGGCCTCAATTTTCTACGACGTTAAAATTCAAATTACGTCATTAAATCGGGAAAATCTCTTTGTCGTGTGTATGGGATTATATATATATATATATATATATATATATATATATATATATATATATATATATATATATATATAATCCCATACACACGACAAAGAGATTTCCTCGATTTAATGACGTAATTATATATATATATATTATATATATATATATATGTGTGTGTGTGTGTGTGTGTGTGTGTGTGTGTGTGTGTGTGTGTGTGTGTGTGCTTGTATAAATGTATGCATTAGTGCTAGTGTGTGTTTAAACATATTAAAATAGATATCGCTTGTGTAAGAACATACAAACTCATAACAATAAAGTAGTAGTAGTATAGTATATAATATATATATATATATATATATATAATATATATATAAAGGTTAGAAAGAAGCGACTATTAATGAACCAATTATCGATTTTTTTTTTTTACTTATTTAGTTAACTGAATAAAAAGAAATTCTTAGTTCCTATGAAACTAAATATAATTTTTGGTAAATTATCGCCAAGAATGAAATAATCTAAAAATCTGTAAAAACAAAAACAAAAAACTGAAATTGAAGCCAAACTTTTGCAGCACATTTTAAAAAAAAATTCGATAAATTGGAATATGCTTTATTTTTGAAATACTTAAATGGAAATCGTTTACTAGTATAAAAAAGCAAACTTGAAATAAACTGATGAGTTTAAATCAGAAATAGAAAACATCACAGAAATGTAATTTCCCTGGCAAACGATGCATTTCTGAGAAAAAAGGATTCTGGATTATACTATTTCGATAATTTATACACACCTTATATAACCGGACTTTGTAGGTTGCTGCTTCAACAATTTGTTCAAAACAGCCCTTAGCATTATTATATAGTTGCCATATAGCTTTTTCCCCAATAATTTTGTCTGAATCTAATTAGCCCAATCATACAGTAGTACTGACACGACAACATCTTGGAAGAATGCCAGTTTCATCGTATTAGAGAGATTAGATTTTGATATGTTTGATAACCTGTCAGTACCAGACCATATATTACCAGTGTGCTAATTGTACAGCTGCATAGCACGCATCATACAACCATCCATGTAAGACGAACAAGATATGCCGGGCACTGCTGGTGAATTAAAGACACACTCTTAAGCGACGTCCTCATAAGAACTCACATGCACTCCCCAATGTTGGCCGACCAGCTAAAGGTTACATTCATAAGCTCAGTTCTGACACTTAATGCCGTCTAGAAGACTGGTAAAGAGAAATGTACGAGACAAGAGTCAAAAGAATGTGTGTTCTCGTAGTTGCTGTCTCCATACTTCTGGCAGAGTGCAAACTAATGATTTTAATTTTAATTTTATTTACAAACGTGTAAGCAGGTGAGGTTTCATCATATAATATGAAGTCAGAGACCCGAGTTTTGTGCACAATGATATTATATCAATACCTCATACAAATAATGTGCACAAAGTGGTATGCTATTTCTCTGAATGTTTGGGATGAGGCTTGAAGATTAGTATTATCTGCGTTATTCGGACTATTGACCCCATCTTCATTGTTATTTGTACAACGTTTCGGCCGATATGCCCTCCGGCCTTCTTCAGAAAAAGAACAAAGAGACAAAAGACAAGAAATACCTGAAGAAGGCCGGAGGGCATATCGGTCGAAACGTTGTACAAATAACAATAAAGATGGGGAAAATAGTCCGAATAACGCAGATAATACTAAAGTGGTATGCTGTCAAGTAATTCTATCTATTTATCAATACACATTTATTTACACACATTTATATGGTTTAAAGTAACTAATCATAAATCTTAGTAAACAAGTATAGATTCATGGTAACTCTTCTTCATAGAAATAATTTACAGTTATATAGCATAAACTATTCCTATTAATTCAAGACATATTTGTTTGGTCCATAAATGAGACCCTAAGAAGTACTGCCACTCTGGGTGAGAGTAATAACAAGAGTGATGGT
Organism: Doryteuthis pealeii; assembly: GCA_023376005.1. Taxonomy (NCBI): domain Eukaryota; kingdom Metazoa; phylum Mollusca; class Cephalopoda; order Myopsida; family Loliginidae; genus Doryteuthis; species Doryteuthis pealeii. The sequence continues at coordinate 1,996,805 of CM042148.1, forward strand.
AATTAATGTGTAGTCTACACTTCTCTTATCCCCAGAATTGATGCCTCCATATAATTTTAGTTTTTTACCTCGATAACCATTTTGACTGGATATTACCACTATCTAGGGGAGTCAGTGTATTTTAAGCCCCACCGACAGGGCTGAAATCAAAGTAATTCAAATATTGTAGAATGAAATGAACAAAATAAAATCTTTGTCTTATTTTTTTTTTTTTGGTCATTATCAAGTCATAACTAACAGTCAAAATTGGATTTACATAAGAATAAATAACATAAAAACCAAACAGCCAAAACAACAACAACACATACGAGGTGTTTTAGGAGAATCTACTGAGCATTTTAGAAACTTAAATTATACTGAAAAAAATTACAACTAAAAGGCTAGCAGCGAGTTGAATGGAAAATTTTTTGTTGTCTAATCGGATTATATATATATATATATATATATATATATATATATATATATATATATATATATATATTGTGAAAAGAACAAATACTTGGACCTTGCCAGAGAAGTGAAAAAACTGTGGAACATGGTGAAGGTCGTACCAATCGTAATTGTACCCTTGGAATGGTCCGCAAAGTTCTGGAAAAGCACAGTTACGGTCGGCTAGAATATTCAGAGGAGTCCTGGAGACCTGAGGAGACTTTCTATCACTCAGCATTTTGTGATAATAATATAATAATAATAATAATAATAATAATAATAATAATAATAATAATATCAGACGAAAAATTGATAATCTGATATAGGTTATATGGTGACCGAGATGAAAAATGTCAGCCCATTATAAGCTAATACAGCAAAATGGAGGAAAAGGAATAAAAATGCACGTATGACTGCATAGCAAAAGTGCTAGAGATTAAAATTTAACTATGCTGACAAATGGTATATGCACAAACCAAAGATCTGTTCTTGAAAATGAAACGCATACACATTTATGGGACTCAGAAATGCAAACGGATCATCCAATCAAACTGACTTAATTTTAAGTACCAAGAAAAAAAATATTACCATTAATTTTGCTGTTGTAGTGGACAACAACGTAGAATTTTAAAAATAGCGAAATGATATACAAATACTCGGATCTTGGCAGAGAGGCGAATAGACTGTGGAACATGAGTGTCACTTGGAATGGTCTAGCAGATGAGACATGAGGAATTGCAGATCAGAGGAAGAATCGAAACCATCCAGTGTTCAGATCATGTAGAATATTTAAAAGAGTCTTTGAGACCTGATGAGACTTGTTGTCAAAGAAAGACCATCAGTTAAAACAGAAGAAGAAGAAGAAGAAGAAGAAGAAGAAGAAGAAGAAGAAGAAGAAGAAGAAGATCTTAAGAATTGTGAATACAAAAGGATCAAATATTCGTGACCAAAAGTTCATGTTTATTACCAAGAGGAAATTAAATTATTAATTAGAGGATCTTTACGTTTCAAGTGACCAACGAGTGAAAATAAAGGGACAAAACAGACTTAATTTTTGGCAATGATTGAAAATAATTGGTTTGATGATTTTTTTATAACTTATAAAATGTTTTCCCAAAATGTAGAGAATGATTAAGAGTTGTTAAAAAACCCCAGTTGTTTCCAATCTATAATCCCGGTTGAAAGAAGAGAAACAAGCGTTGTCTGGAAGAATAACAGGAACTCTTTGAAATAGCCACTTCTCGGAGTTCATTAATAGGGTCACCAGTTTTAGAAACAAGCTGAAAAATAGTGAGGCTGTTTGAGAGTGTACGGCACTGGAGATTTCAACCGAAATGAGCCTGTTAAAGGGTCTGGTACTAAGACATTTTACAGCCCCAGCCAACTTGGTAACAATATCTAAATTCCTCGCTGATTTAAAGAAGTTGTCTTTAGAGAAAAATTTGCAACAGGTCTCTTAGCCTTATAGAAATTGCTTGATTATTAAAACTGGCGGCATTTCTCATATTTTCAGTCTGTTTGTCTTTCTCTGATTTTTACGTCTTTTTTGCATTGCACTCGCTTTTTAACGAAACCGAGATCACTCCCATCTAATATATTCACTTTGTGCTCTTTTCCCTTTTCTATAGACGGTAAAAAACACAAATCAGTCGACATTACCCTAGAATACTTCTATTTTATTTCCTCGTCGTCTTAGCCTTATAGGTATTATTCGGACGAATTCATTGAACCTAACATTATATCTGGTATTTACACATTTTAACGCTTATACAACAAATAAAAGAAGCAGAAAATAATGAAAAAAAACGTTTTCAAATAAAGGGATGAAAAAAGAAAAGAAAAGGAAAGTAAATGAATTCGAATTGGTTATGTAGGTGGGCAAAACGTGACGTCATTGTATCGATCTGAAAACGTTATGATGTTGATCTTATGACGTCATGACCTTCAGAACCGTATTGAAAAAAATATTCTTGGCAGGAGGTGATATATTCTCCGCCTGTCTCCATAATGTGTCAGAGTGGGTGGAGGCGATTGCGCACGATTATATATATATATATATATATATATATATATATATATATGAAGTAGGGGCATGTGTGTACAACCTGGCATTAATTTCAATATATGTCTATTTATGATTGTGCGTATGTGTGTTTGAATTTACTAATGCAGTTTTAACTGAGACTCCATCGACATCTAGCTGTTACCAAGAATAGGCTACACCGTCTACTTTCCTATATATATATATATATATATATATATATATATATATATAGAGAGAGAGAGAGAGAGAGAGAGGGGGGGGAGAGAAAGATGGGGAGAAAGGGGGAGAGACTAAGATAGAGAAAGAGAGAGAGTGAGAGAGAGAGAGAGAGAGAGAGAGAGATATGGGGAGTAGAGGAGCCTGCTCATAGTTCATTTATGTGTTTAAATGTAATTAAAAGCGAGCAGATGTATCAAAGCGCTTTCTTAGATATTTAATATATATCTATATATACACACACACATACACACACACACACACACACACAAACACACACACACACACATATATATATATATATATAGAGAGAGAGAGAGAGAGAGAGAGAGAGAGAGAGAGAGAGAGAGAGAGAGAGAGAGAGAGAGAGAGAGAGAGACGACAGTCAGACACGACAGACATAGCACGATAGACAGATAGCACGATATGACACATTGTCAATTTTTAAGAAGATTTAAAAAGGTCTGAAATCAGAGTTTTCCTTTCCGAGAATATTAGCACTGTGGAATGCAAAGCTCTCTCTCTCTCTCTCTCTCTCTCACTCTCTCTCTCTCTCTCTCTCTCTCTCACTCTCTCTCTCTCTCTCTCTCTCTCTCTCTCTCTCACACACACACACACACACACATATATATATATATATATATATATATATATATATATATATATATATGTATGTCATCTGTACTTTCTTAAGACAAAATCGTCGTAACAGAAAGCAAAATATTGTAATATTGGTACTGATAAAATCTTCGATATCGTAGCATATAATATTACAGAATAACATTGTTGACCAAATACTTTTAGTTTCTTTTGTTTCACTTATTATTTATATTTTGATGTAATATATTCTGATGGATAACGAATAATTTATATATAAAACACAACAGGGATATATATATATATATATATATATATATATATATATATATATATATATATATATATAAAGAATTTCGTAGTCTGTTTGTGTCGGCTTATAACTCACAGAAGAGATGTTATTCAGATTCGAAATCTTGCATACACTTTAATAACCTTAAAACTAAGGAAAACATTAAATTTAGTTATGGATTTTTACTGATCAAGGGAGATAATTATTTAATTAAACAAGAATCAAACGATTTGCGGAAAGTGTCGTATGGCCGTCGCCGCAGCTGGTAACTTGCTAAATCTTGTCTGGCTGTTGGCTATATCAGAAATGCTTCAAAATGGATGCTACAACTTTTACATCGACTTTGAACTTACTACAATAGTAAATGTAGATCAATTTCTACTAATATTAAAAGCCAACATTATTGCCATAGGATGATATTACCACTTTGATTCCATCTGTAAAATTTGAATCAAATGCGTTTTCAAAAACTGTTCCGGAATTTAGTACGAACTGTTAATTTTTTTGGGAGAAATGAAAATAAATCAACTTTTCAAACTAAGTGTTTTTAAATGTAAAAAATTGAAACTGTAATACGAAAAAAATTGCATAGACGAACAAATAAAAATTAAGTGAAAACATTTTTATCGATATTTTTTACGAATACCTTCATATTTCTTAGAATAAAATATATCCATATTTAATCAGTGAAACTCAATACTTTTTTGAAAGAAACTATTCATAAACTTAAGAAATTTGAATTATTATGCGAAATATTCCACGTACAAATAAGCTAATGTTTACTTATTAGTTTCTTTGTTATTTTTAGGAGTCAAAACATAAATAAATTACACAGATACAATTTATGACTAACTCAACCAGCAATTAAAATCTGAATTTAAAAAATTGTCTCATGTATAAAATAATTGCAGAAAGAATTGATTCAAAACATTCAAGATATAAGTTACTTTTTAGAATATTATTCTCAATGGTTTACATTGAGAATAATATTCTAAAAACAAAAAACAAAAAAACAATTCATAAATTCTTAGTGATTTAAAAATTGGGGCTATAAAAAGTGGACACCCACATATTATTATTTTCAAACTGGATTGCAATCTGAACCATTCAACTTTGAGTGAAACTTTTGGTAGAAAACAGTATTCTATTTACAACACAGGACTTGCTGAACAAGATGTATAATCCAAAGTATGGCATCCAGTCTTCGGAAGAAAACAAATCCAACTACCACTAAATTACAAAGTATTAAAGCACATATGAACTAAAACTTAGTCCCCGACCCCAATTAGTATTACCACCGAACCAGATGTTATAATATTAAAGATTCCATTAGTGAAAATTTATTTTAAAGTCTTTTCGAACATTTTATGTAATTTAGTATTAAGTGTAAAAATAAAAGTTAATTTTTTGCTGAACTAAAAAATAAATCATGAAAACGTTCTATTTTAAATGTAAACAAAAAGAAATGATATAGGTACCAACAAAATGAGCACCGATTTTCATTTTATAAACGAATTAAAATTAATCAAATCAATTATTTAAGGTTAAATTCTTGTTTTAGTTGAAAAGTAGCTACATAATGAGCATTAGTAAAAAAGCAAAATAATATTACATATGTAATTAATTTCTAATACATTTTAAACATTAAAATCTGCAAAAACATCGATCAAAATGGGTGCATTCAGGAAAGTAAGTTACGTACTAAGACATAAACATTATTAAAATTTTAAAACACTGATAACAATTTCTTCTCAGAAATCAATAAATAATAATAATAAATACACTACGTACAGGAAAATTACTAACTTTTTGATATTTTCTTTCAAGTGAAATATCTTTCTTTTTTTATTCCAAACACGCAGAAAAACTAAGAGTCTAAAAAAATCTTTTTTTTTTCAGTGTTAACTTATTAATCAATGAATTTAAAAAAACTTCTGAATCATCTCAAACTGATTCAATTGAAATAAATCGAAATTCTGTGAAATAGATATTACCGTTTGATCCATCCATGTTAGCATTGAGAGCAAGAATGTGTATACTTAATTAATAAATGAAATTCATTTAAGATATACATCGCTTAATTTTAAGTATTATATTTCATATTTTTATATTCTAAAAACAAATATTAATTTCATAATCCGCCTACTTTAGTAGAGTTATCAAATATTTTTTGGAGAAAACTCAATTTATATATTAGACACCCACTCTTTTAAACAGAATAAATATCGATGTATATTATTGTCATTGATAAACTAAAAGAAAAAATTATATTTCGTATATAACAGAGTAAAAATGAATCTCCAAAAAATTAAGGAATTTTCCTTTTTACATTTATCAGACCTTATCATTTACCAAAATCGCTCCTTTAATTTTTTTTCTATTCACACCTTCGTTCTCTTGTCTTTTTATTTATACTGTATTTAGTTTCACATTTATAGGAACATACAGATATTTCATGTCACCAAAATAAGGGGGGTTAAAGTTAAGTGACCTGAAAAAAACCCGCAAAGTCTTAAAGTAAAATAACTAATCCATTATAAAATTCTTTCATTGATAAATCAACACTGAAAACCTCATTAAAATCGGATGATTCCCTGATTCTTGGTATTTTGTTTTCAATTAGGAGGGCTAAATTGATTGATTTCGTAAAATACGTCAATGGCGTCAAAATTGTTGGCACCTAAAATAATAATACGAGACATCTTACATTGTTAATTCATAGCTTTTGATTTTACATTTTTTTACACCGTAATAAAGAAAAGACGTTAAACCAATATATTAATCACTGTAAATCAACTGCCAATTAGGTAACCATTAGAAAAATATATTTTTCCAAACCACTCAGGATATTAAGGTTATTTTGTTTCTGAATAAATAATATATTACAGTGTATTTAATCTTTTCTTTATTTTCGCGACCCAGTTTTTTTAATTTACTTTTCACTACCCATTTTATTTTTAGACTCAAATTTATTTAATTCGCGACTCACAGAAGAGTTGGGACACATTCTTTAAAAACCTCTAATCAAGAAGATTGGAAGTTTATTGACATTGAGAAAAATAAACTTTTAAGTGACAAAATTATCCAACTAATAAACTGTTTACCTAGTCCACCACAAGTAGAATCTGACACAAGGACGCAATTTTTGGGTATCCAGCGAGGACCAAACACGCTATTCAGTAATAATGAGCCTGCAAAACTAGCGTGCTAACCATTACACAACGATGGGACGCCTTTTCCTACTTGACCCGTTCGCCATTAGTAGAATGTGATACAAGTTCGCAAGTATGGAGCAGCCTGCGATTATCGAAGTCACTAGCCAGTATGGTAGCTTGATAACGATTACACTACGAACATTATCGCACTAAGTCGTTTGCGACCGCGTGCCTAAATTGGCATTGCTAAGACGAAACCAGAAGGCATATGAAATGATAATACTATAAGGAACAATTTGTGGAACTCGTCACGGTGTTTCATAACGAAGTACAAAAAGTCTTAAGACCGCGCTGTTTAAAATCACTCGAATTCCTATCAAATTATTTCTTTGTAATTTAGAACTAATTGTAAAAAAATAATAATAAAGAAATAGGAGAAGTAACCAAAAGCCATGAAAATGTTTCAAACCAAGTGGTATCTTCACTAAATAAAAGTACTATTTGAAATGTAAACCAATAAGAAAATGGAATACGAAAAATGTTACATTTCTAATATTTTAGTTTCTTTTATTGTTACAGTTTTAGGGCAAAGTGAATAAATTAAACGAGTATATTTCCTATCATTGTAACTCAACAGGCAATGAAAATAAAGTTGCTTCAAACAACGCTCGAGTTAAGGGTTACATTTTCTAAATGCTGTTTAAAATGTAGTTATTTACCCAACCCTTCCGCTACGGGTAGGATGTGACTCAAGGTTGCAATTATGTAGCCCCCAGCGAGGATCGCATTCAATAGTAATGGATCTGCATGACGTGCATGCTAACCATTGCAACATGATGCAATGCCTTCCTTATTTTCCCAATGCGTTTGCCACGCGTAGGATGTGACACAGGGCCGCAAGTATGTGGCATCTATCGAAGATCGAACTCACTATTCAGTAGTAATGGATCAAACTATCTTTCTAACAACTTCAACACGATGGAACATCTTTAATATTTTAAACGTAAATCACAAAAATAACCTATTCCTAAAATTATAATACGCAAATACTTAGCTTCTTTTATCGTTAATAAACAAATAATTTCTATTTTAATTAATATGGTAAATTTTTCATCATAAGAATATTGTCTAAATTATTTTCATTCACTCTCTTACTCCAGTCTTTCCCCTTCTCTCTCACTGATGTTCCTAAAATCATATTATTACGGTCATGGACCGGGTTCTTATGCTAATATATATATATATATATATATATATATATATATATATATATGTGTGTGTGTGTGTGTGTTCATATATATATATATATATATATATATATATATATATATATTGCTCTCTCTGTGTTTGTGGAAATAGAGAGAGAGTGTGTATGTGTGTGTGTGTTGTGTGTTAATGGAGATTGGCAGATAAAATGATTGGTCTATTATCATAATATAATTAATTAATTTGTATTTCACACATAAATATAAGACAGTATATAGTTACGACCCCATGACAATGGGAATACTCTGTACGTATAGAGTTAATTCATTTTTGGAGTTGTTTCAACAAGATACAAAAAGTATTAATGCAGTATAGATTTGTGTTCAAATAGAAATTTGAAAAGAAATAATTCAATCAAAAAGTGAAGAAAATATAATTAAAGCGTTAGGTCGTGGCCTTAAAATAAATTTTAAAGATTATGCCCACAAATTCATCATCAAATCATATATATGAATAAAAGTCCACAGTTATGTAAATCGTTAGTTCAATAAATGTTCATGCAAATTCAAGCAAATAATATTTTCTTACAAGGAACGTTTCAGTTTATTTATGCTAAAATAATGGAATACGACATCTGATTTAAAGTAAACCTATATATATATATAATGATATACACCGGTTTATCGAAGAAATAATAAAATATGTATTAAGAAAATATATACACTGCGTTTCAAATTCTGACAAGTGACACTTTTCCATCCTATCCAAAAAACTACTCGTTGGAATTATCACAGAATGATGACAACATGTATATACACCTACTCCGAAAAATGTTAAGGTTCTAAAAAGGAATAGAAGTTACGGTTATTATTCTAATCTGATTAAATTATTAGTGATTCAATTTACAAGCGATGTTTAATAAAAACCTGTTTAAAAAAGAAAATAACACTTTAATTGATTTTATGGATACATATAGTAACTAAGATGAAATTAAATCGAAATAAAAAAGTAAACAGTGTTAAAAATATTAGTGGAGATGGTTAATATGAGATACGTGATCCTTTTTTTTTTAAATGACTTGGAAAAGCGTCCATCGAATATGTCAATTTATGGATTTCCTCTGATGTAATTTCACGTGATACATTTACTATTTCCTGTCACAAGTCATTCTTGTTTCCAAATTGGAGTCCTTTCTCATAAACACGTTGTGTCAGAACATTCCACAATATCAATTGGGTTTAAGTCTGGAGAATTGGACGGACAGTTCATCTTCCAAGGTCCATGGAAGCTTAATTTTTGCAGGTACTCCGTCGGATTATGTGCTGAATGCGAAAGAGCACTATATTGCATGTATGATGGTTGTCCTGGGTGTGATTCTTTGCTTTTTTAGTCAAGATTCCAGGTTCTCTTTTGAGGAAGGCTATATAAGCATCGATGATTATTTTCCTACCATCAGGCACTCTCCACGGACAAGCCATGATACCTCCAATAATAACACTCCTAATCATAATAGCCCTTCTCCATTTTTGGTGCCTCAAACTTTGATGACGATCTCTTCTATTTACGACTTAACCATTACTCAAACCATACGGACCATAAAGTGTTGCACGAGTTTTTTCTGTGAGCCATAGTTTCGAGAAATCAAGCTGTATGTTTTCCTTTGACCATTTCAAACGTATTTGTATGTACTTTCCTCAATTGGGGCTTTATCACTAATCTCATTGATGTTTCAATGTGTTTTAGAAGATAACAGCGAGTATTTCTTGACAGTATTGCTTCTTCAATGTTCCTGAAAAGTGCTCCACTCCATGGTTAGGCCTGGTTAGATTCACGTTTCATTCATAACAAAAAACATCGAGAAAAAACCCGCGAGTGAGCCTTATCGGCCCTCTTAGGTACATTCCTGAGAGCTGCAACAAATACTTTTGCAGTTTGGGGATATATTCCAATTATTTTGAAAATTTCTAATGTAGATTTGCCTTTAGAAAGTTCAGATGTTATAATATATTTCTCAGAAGGGGTCACGTCACATTTGTGGCCCATAATTACACGATTATAATGACACTCGTTTATAGTCTGAAATACTTCTATATCGTGTTGATATTGCAAATGACCACCATATTTTACTTGTTGCACAAAACAATAGTTTTTATTCACCCTACGTATATATCTATTACCATTATACTGTGAAAGTCTCGTTAAATTCCTTCAAGTTGAGGTTTTGGAGAAAAAATCACCTTGTTGATAACTTGAAACGCAGTGTAAATATATGAGAGTGTGTATAAGTGTGCATGTGTGTATTTAAGTATCCGTGATAATGGGACTAAGTTTATGATATTGCCAACAATGGGGTAATACGGTGTGTTAAAGGAACATTATTGTTTACACACACACTTAATAGACCTATCGATATGTGTTCTTTTTTCTAATGTATTGTATCTCTGTATGTATACTTTTGTGAGTGTGACTGTGTTTTTTGTGTAAAAATATGTTTGTTCGAGAATGTACATACATACATGCATCAATTGCATTTTAGATGAAATTTAGCAAAGTTATAGAATACATTCAAAATAGAAATATATACCCGCTTAAATTTCGTTGTAAATGAAGTCTATCAAAATATCAATATATCGTTCCACCCATCAGTATATATATATATATATATATATATATATATATATATATATATATATATATACACACACACACACACACACATACACATATATATATATATATATGTGCGTATATCACTTTCCCTTTCTTTCTCTCTCTCTCTCTCTCTCTCTCTCTCTCTCTCTCTATATATATATATATATATATATATATATATATATATATATATACGCACACAGGCACAAACACTCGCTCACCAATATAAATGTATATATACATAGAGAGATATTTATATTATGTATATATACATATATATATATATATATGTGTGTGTGTGTGTGTATGTGTGTGTGTGTGTGTGTGTGTGTGTGTGTGTACTTGCAAGTGTAAGGTAGTTGTAGAACGAGTTTATACGCCACACTAGCTGTTGTTCCCGCAAGCATTTCCCTTTCATTATACATTAATAACTGCACACAGAAAAACCTTTACCTCTATTCATTCCCATAAACAACCTTTTTCCTGTCTCTGTTTTAACGTATCGTTTTATGTATGTGCAATATACTTCATAATAACACTTATTATGCTTTTTCAAAGGCACTTATGTAGGCTGTATTATCTTAGGTTTTAATACTCACGAGCCTATTTGCTGAAATTCCGAATCTATTATCATTTCCGGATGAACATTTTATTTCACTCACATTCACATGAGACGCCCTGCAGTGTGTTTACAATTTTTTGCACAGCTTTCCCTTATTTAAAGTTTTTCTTGTTTAAACATATCATTGAACATAGGATTACAAACGCAATATATACTTTTTACTCAATCAACGCAATTTGAAGAAACTAGAAGAAAGTTTTTTGTTCAATTTCCCCTGAGATGTTTTTTTCTGATGAGAATTAAGTACATTCTCAAGAAATGAGATTATATTGAAAAACATTTGTTGCTCAATGTTTAATTTTAAGGCAGTAGACTTATTGGTACCCTATTGTATATGTATATATAAAGTCCTCACACAGACACACACACACACACACACAGACACACACACACACACACACCACACACATATATATATATATATATATATATATATATATATATATATATATATACACACACACACACACACACACATATATATACAATAAGATACAGAAAGAGATAGAGATACAGAAAGAGAAGGGTAAAAGACATGCAAGTATGGATTTATGGGCCATGTAATTTTTATATCCTCGTTTAATTCTTGATGTGATTATATATATGGATTTATCTACATATCTATCGATATGCCCATCTCTTTCTTTCTCTCTCTCTCTCTCTCTCTCTCTCTCTCTCTCTCTCTCTCTCTATATATATATATATATATATATATATATGTGTTGTGTGTGTGTGTGTGTGTGTGTGTATTGAAAGATAAATGGAAAAACATCGTGTGTGAATAAAAATGTACTCAATGAAATGTCGGCATGTGTTTTGACCAACAGTTTGTCCTTGTATACATAGTATCCTATTTAGTATTATTTTAAAGATAAAATAAAATAGAATCTTATTATAATGAAGATTGTGCGTTTGTCTGTCTGTAACCGAAACTATATTACTATACAAATCACAATTCCTTTTGTTATTTACATCGTATTCTCCATGATTTTATTTTTATTTAAACCTCAATTATTGATAAAATTGTTTTACATCATTATGACTGTTGACCATATCTACATGATATTTTCCACGTACCCCACTTGTACGGGTCAGGCACAAGGCCCTATTTATGTGGGACCACCCACAAGCCGAGACTCATGGGTGGCGGGTGAAAAATTGCGTCGATCCCGTCGGCATTCCCCCTCATCAGGCGCTGGGCAATAAACCCAGCCCTGCCCCTTTAAATCAAGGGGGCAGGTGTTGCCTGGGGGATGGCCCCCTGGGATCGACGCCGTTAATTATATCAATGGTCCAGAGGCGAAGCCACTGTTGACCATATCAACAGATCATGCAACTGTATTTATATATACAACAAAATAGCAGATTATAGTGTGAATGGGAAGGCTAATTTGCATATAGATATTAAAAATTTGATTTTAATAAATATATGCTTAGTATTATTGATTTCTAATTATTTGGTTTTATCTTTTTGAATATGAACAAAAATCTCGGGGATAAATCTTAAAATAAATCCATTAACAAGTAGGAATAACTAATATTATTCTTTACTTCCTATTTTAACTAAATAGTTAAATTAGGAAAATTTACCAATGAAAGAGGGGAGTAATGGAAAATTATGGAAGAGTTACTTTCAAAGTTGTTCTATTTTTCAATCATATCTCCTCTGTTCCAAATCTTTTTATCTGCATTCTTATTCAGTTTCATTAGCCTTTCTAATTTAATGTGATATTTTATTATATTAAAACTTAAATACGTGCACCCGGAGGGTGCATATATTTGCTAGTAATAATAATAGAGAAGCATAAAATCTAAGTATACAAAAAAGTCGTGTACTTCAGGGCAGGATATTTTGATTTAAAAAAAATAAAACGCTAAGAAGGTAGAGAATTTGGATGTGTTCGAAAAACGAATATTTTTTGAAAATATAAGAGCCGCTTTTAAGATATTATTTCTGTAACTTGCTCTATATCCTTAATGAAAACAATCAGCAATGAGTGACAGCAAGTCTTCTTAGATCTCCAGGACTCGTCTGAGTATTCCAGTCGATTTATTATTATTATTATTATTATTATTATTATTATTATTATTATTATTGCTATTAATATGATTTTAGACTGCTTAAATGATAGTGATAAAGTAAACAGCTTTAATGAATAAACGGTAAGGACAGACGTTAAAATTCAAGACGCTACAAATAGAAATGAATTTATACGTTAAATATGAATATAGAAATATCTAGCAAAGTAGATATTTACATAAGCCAACTCTACAAAAGAATAAAGTAACTTATACATGTAATAAATTAATAAATGAATAAAAGAAATATCACGATAAATCCATACATATTTATCTTATAAAGCTTAGTTAAACTTACTTAAATAATTAAATGTACTTTAATTACGTATGTTGTTATTGCTGTGTAGATTTAAATAAAACCAAAATTCCAGATATCTCACAGTTATTAAAGTTATAGAAATTTATACCGAATAAATATATAAATAAAAACACAATAATATTAAAACAAATGTCTATTTCAAGATCCATACGCAGGGTACAAATATACGAAATATTTAAACTAATTTCATAAACTTTCACATGTCACTGAACATCTCCATAAACTTTCAAACCTAAAACGTTTCTTGAATTTTCCAAAAATATTTTTTTCGAACACATCCAATTTTTTCTGTATTCACACCGTTTAATTTATAAAAATCAAAATATTCTGCCCAGAAGAAGGCCACTTTTTGTAAACTTAAATTTCATGTTTTTTTATAATTATTTTTATTTTATATTATTTTATATTTAACATAATACTAAATAGGTTACTATATATATAAGGACTAACTCTTGATCGGCATTTCAATAAATCAATTTTATCCATATAATATTTTATTTGCATTTATCTTTCAGCATAATTGTCAGATTCACTTCCATTTTACTCACTTACACACACACACACACACACACACACACACACACATGCACACACACAAACAGACAGACAGACAGACAGACACAGACAGACAGACAGACAGACAGACAGACAGAGACACACACACACACACACACACACACATATATATATATATATATATATATATATATATATATATATATATGTATAATCTTCTTGATTTAATGTTGATCTGCCTATATATCCATCCATCTGAATGAATGTAATCTATCTCTGTGTGTCACTCTCCCTCCCGATCTCTCTTTCTCTCCATGCCAATATATCTATGTATTGAGAGAGAGGGGAGAGATAGATAGGGGAGAGAGAGAGAGAGAGAGAGAGAAAGCGAGAGGAATTGACTTTCTTTGTCAATATAGACCCTACAAAAATATCACCCCTTCAACAATGATACTTCACTGGTATTGTATCTTATATCTATTGCTTTAATAAAAATAACGCTATGGTGTGCTGTGTTTGTTGTGTTATGATTTTATACGTTCATACGTGCACAATGTGAACTTTAGTAATATATATATATATATATATATATATATATATATATATGAACTTTAGTAATATATATATATATATATATATATATATATATATATATATATATATATAGATAGATAGAGAGAGAGAGAAAGAGAGTGAGAGAGAGATAGACAGACAGACAGAGAGACAGAGACAGAGAGAGACAGATACAAAGACAGAGAGAGACAGACAGACAGACAGACAGACAGACAGAGACATAGAGAAATAGAGACAAAGAGAAAGAGAAATGTGTGACTTTCAGAGTTAATGTAGACCCTAGAAAAGTATCACCTGTTCTCAATTATACATTATTTTTCAGGCTTGTGTATTTTAAGTGTATTGCTTTATCATAAATCTCGCAATTATTTTTTTTAATTATAAGAATTTTAGTGCGATTATTATTTCATTTTATTCCTATACTACTAGTGATTGTAAACCTTAGTGATATGTAGGGTTGCAAAAAGCTGGTAATAATGCATTCTTATTTATTTAAAGTTTTATACCAACTTGTACTGTGTTGAAATAATAAGGTGATGGGAGGATTTTTTTAAACAACTACTACAAAAAACTGTCATTGTTAGGAGTTAGGTTTTGCTTTCTCGATTTTCTTAATAGGCTGGGCCAGATATGAACCAACGACAGATCAAACGAATTTGGTCGATAAGACAACTTACCTCCTGCAACAGTAAACCTACTACATTATTGATTCAGATCCTATCGACCGGGCCCTTCTCTAAGGTAATCGCAACTACAGTCTAGAAATGATTTAAAGGTCATTGCATTACTATTCAGGTTTCAATTTAGCTGCATCAAAACCGATTTAAATGAGGTAGAATTTACAGTATATTTCACCAGATACAGCGAGTGATATGATTTGTTATGGAAATCACCAAGAAGGACATTCAGGAAAAGAAGGTGTAGCTTTGGTTTATTTCATACCGTTTTAACTATTCATATCTACTACTAATTTATACACAGTTATAAATGGTATCTAATATTACTATCTAATACCATTCATTTATACACGGCTATATTTTACAATAACTATTCCTATAATAATATGTCTTATAATAATATGTCTTACCTCTGCTAGGTTCTGTAGAGAAATGATTCTAATTTTTTGTTTCAGTATAATGTTGTCTGTTCTACTTCCGGTAAAAATTTCAAAAATGTATACTTTTGAATTTAAGATAAAAACGGTTTACTGGAATATTTTGAATAACATTTACGATTGTAAAAATAAATTTAAAAAAATGAATGAAATAAAAAAATTAAATTATTTATTAGAGAAATGTGTGGATTATTTACCCAGACTTAAATTGATGAATAATTTAAGAAAAATATAATCTTTAAAATCTAAATAGAAGAAATAGAAAAAAATGAAATATTTAAACTATGGATGGCTAAGTGTTATTTTTTATTTATCAGTAATTCTAGACTGACTTTAATTTTAAGTAGGTATGACATTTAAAAATATTTAATTATATATAAAGATAATTATTATCATTTTTATAGATATATTACATAATTTGAAATTGTCAGCATTAAGTGTTCACCTTGAACTATATGGTATTCGGGATAAATTTGACAGTTTCATAAGGGAAAAGAAAAAGTGCTTTGGTAACTACAAAATTTAATGAATTGTTAAGAAATTCAACAGGCATGGGAATTTCGCTACTTTCAACAAGTTTCACTCAGAATAACCACCATTAGCGTCGATCACAGCCTCAATCCTGCTCTGGAACCTGAAGCAAGTTGATGTTACAGTTTCCATGGGAAGGGTCTCAAAAACTACCTTAATTCTGTCTATTAACTGGGCTTTAGTAGTACTGACACGGCGATTGATGTCTTTCTCAACAGCGCCACATATATAATAATCCATGGGGTTAAGATCTGGGGAGTTCGGAGGCCAAACATTTGGACTGGTGTAGTCGTAAAAATTCGCCGACAACCATTTTTGACTTTCCCCAGAAGTGTGGCAGGGGACCGAATCCTGCTGCCATACATATGGCCTACCATTGGCTATCCTTGTTATCCAGGGCGTGACCACAGTATTTAGCAACTCCACGCAGGCATCTGAATTCAGCCTGATACCCTCTCTGAAAAAGTGCAGAGGCATCACATCACCCCCAGAGGACACACATCCGAAAACCATCACAGTTTGGGGAAATTTAATCTGCATGACACGAGGAGTGTCCTTTAGACTGTATGCAAACCATCTGTTATTCTGCGTTTTGAGCCTTTGATCTTGTCAAAAGTTTTTCTCATCGGAAAAGAACTAGATTATTTGTGGTTCAGCAGGATGTTACACTTTGCTCAGTTTCTTCGCCTTTGTCAGACAATTTTCACGGGCCTTTTCTGGGAGCAGGTGACCTCTGCGACGCTTGTTCCGAATGTCTTCGTTGAGTGCAAGCTTCATGGTAGAAGTTGAAACATTCAATTCACGTGGAAAATCCCGAATTCCAATGCCAGGGTCCCCCAACACTTTTTTCTGCATATTTTCGAGGAATTCTGCTGTACGAACGCAATCAGATAGTCTGTTATGTTTACTTTTCTCTTGCCACAGCCTCGTAGTCTCCAGGAAGACTATATAAGTAAAAAAACAAACAACGAATCTTCTTTCTTCTGAATATTTTTCTATGATATTTTTGGATATCACTTAGAAAATACATTCAGAGAAACAAGTATATATGGATATAAATATATATTTTCAGGCATGCAAATATGAACATTATGAGGAATTAACCAAATTGAATTAAAATCCGCATTAAAAGCTATTTTGTTTGAATAGAAATTTCGTGATTAAAAAAATCACACACACACGCATATATATATATATATATATATATATATATATATATATATATATATATATATATATATATATATATATATATATGTGTGTGTGTGTGTGTGTGTGTGTGTGTGAGTGTGTAAAATCTTTTCTCATTTAAGATCGAGGATATTGAAATAGCAATCTCATTTCACCGTTAGAAATTATTGCAAAACAAGTAAGTTAACTTTAACATTCCCAACTAGGGTAGGTTGATTTTCAATTTTTGTTGAATATCAAAATGACGCAACCAGAGAAAGTTGGGTATTGGTAGGATAAGTACTGTCAGCAAAAAGTAGGTTTCTAGCTTGCACCAATTTTTGAGCATTTAGTTTAAAAAATCGACTAATATGAAGCCCCTTCGAAATCCTTGTGTTTGATATATTTACATGAGAAATTGCTTAAAAATCTTATAATTTCAATCCAGAAAAAATGTCAATTGATCTTATTCAAATAAAATGAATAAAATATATCTAAATTAACATTTAAAGTTATATTATAAACCCCACCCCACTCTCAGATAAGCAGCATTTTTTTTTCATTAATTGAGATACGTTTGTAATAATATTGTAGTAGCGTTATTCTTTTCTCTTATCAATGGAACAAAAGCAATCAAGTATAAACTCTGCTAGAAACAAATGAAGATGATTTTAATATAAGCTACCATTAAAATGTGAACACTCCTCTAAATATCTACTGGTTACTAATTGTGAGTCTTTTAATTTTCTATTCTATACAATCATTGTAATGCATAAAGTTATAAAAGATA
Organism: Doryteuthis pealeii; assembly: GCA_023376005.1. Taxonomy (NCBI): domain Eukaryota; kingdom Metazoa; phylum Mollusca; class Cephalopoda; order Myopsida; family Loliginidae; genus Doryteuthis; species Doryteuthis pealeii. Next base: position 2,015,110 of record CM042148.1, read on the forward strand.
TATGGGTGTTCTGGGGATAATAGTAACTTTCATCATGCTATCATACCAAACATAGCCCTTTGATATAAAGGGAGGCTTCATTTCATGGCATAAAACTTTTGTAACTATATGCCTATGCCTTGCATCAATTCCATAAATCGATTGGAATCTGAAGTTGTTAATTTTGTGAGTGTGAAGGCAAATCAGGCAACTCTAATTTTATCCCAATCTTGATGACTCCAGTTCATTATCTAAAATTTCTTCAGTGAATCCAGTCTCACAAATTCCATTTTGAGACAGGTCGATCAACTGTGACCAATGTGTAGCATCAACATTTATTTTGGGTAATTTTTAGACTCCTTTTAGTTGGCTTCACTCTCCTGAAAAAAATGAAATATCAAAATATTGAATTAAATTGAAAATTCAACCTTACTTTTATAATTTTATCATGACATTAGGATATTACTTTAAAATGAAACTATAAATCGATGAAATCATTTTAATCAATTTTTATCTAAATTACTTACCGAATGGCTAAAATTCTTTTTATAGCCTCGCCCCTCACTTCCAGTTCATCTGATTTAAGCATTGAATAAAACATATTTTCTAGTAGGAGACCAAAAGCATCATGCTGAATATTTTTGAATGCAATATCCTGAATTTCAGGTGGTAACTCTTTGCAGCATATTGAAAATATACAGTTGCTGGTTATGACATTTATTGTCTCTTTTAATTTCAAACCAGGTAACTGCATACACTGCAACAATAAACTGGATTATGCTGTGTAGCTTTGGTATGTTTTCAGGGTAAATTCCACGAATCCACAAACACATTAGCCTGGTAGCTTACGTCAACCATCTTGCCTGATTTAAGGTCACAATTTACCATGCAGCATATCTAGGGTTGACTTTCCCTCGTGAAATCCCTACTGCATATTCTAGAAGTAGTATCTGATCACTACTCAGATCATCTGTCTGTTTGATGCTAGAATATTGGCTCTCTAGAGGACTAAGGATCGGTACAAATTTTACCTGGTGCAAATTATGATAGTCATTTGTACACAATCTCCCAATTGGACCAATAAATGTTGTTGGACTTCATGTGCTGCCATCAATGTACTTAAAAACCGCCCTGAACGGAAGCTCATTTTGATGTAGAGAGCAACCAATGATGTGCGATTTCCTTTGTAGTTGTTTCTCTAAAACTGAAACTAGTCCAGCTTTACAGCCAGTATTTGTATGGGTGTTGTCCAGTAAAACAGCTTTTAGGGTATCAACATCACACTCCTCCAGAACACTAAAAACCTCCTCTGCTAGAGCAGCACCAGTTGCTCCAGTAGTAGGGATAACTCTATGTGTGAGGTATTTCCCACTATTACCACAACCCTTCTCCTTTGTGAATGTCAAATGGTGTTCTGTTCCTTCGTTTTCTTAAATTGTTTCTTTCCTTCTGTCTCCACAATTTCTTTGTATAAGAGAGTATTTTCATCCTGTCTTCCATCAACACCAATACAAATATTTTGTTCTGTTTTATCAATGTGTTTTGATGGGCATTTGTTTTTGTTCTTTCTTTTGTACGGTCTATTTTAGATTTATCTAAAATTATGTTTTTGATATCAACACTCGGGTTGAGGAGGCCCATAGCCTGCAAATCTAAACGAAAGACATTTGCAAGACTTGCTCCTAAGTTCGATGATCAACTCAGTAAACTTCCGATGAATTTTTAAAAAGGCTGTAAACACTCACTGCCAGACTCATAATGCTCATCTATTTCTTCACTATTTAATGAGTGGGAGAGAATAACTTCCTGATCATAAGATGTATAGGCAATAGACGAAGAATCAGCTTGTCTTTGTCGTTCTCCTTCAACTAGACTAATTTTAGGTTTCTGAATGGCAGCTTTATCCATAGGTCCAAGTTGACAACCAACCTTGGGTCCTATTTTGGCCCTCTGGTCTTTTAGATACTCTCTGTCTTCCGTTGGTACCTGAAATATTAGATGTAATTTATGTTGAATAAATACATCTAACCAACAGAAATCTCAAAATATTAACTCAACCAAGTTACTTTTCTAACTTATTTACATAAAATATCATTATAGAAATTCATTTGAATTAGGGTATTGGGATTTGAATTTATTAAAGAAATGTAAAGAAAAAAATAAAAATAGCTTTACCATATCATGCACCTAGTCTGACAATTTTCTTTTTTTGCATTTACAACTTAAAATTGGCAATTGACAGGAACAACAAGGAATGTTAAGCAATGTATCCAACTTTTTTACCATAATTTTCTTTTGCGTTGAAGAAAGATATTTTCTATTTATCTGATGTGCTTTTTTGAAGCAGGTCCTTTTCAATTTATTTACAATATACTCTTCGCTTAACCGAGTCAAACGGGGATTAACCGCATTTCAAATATCAATTATATTTTTAGCCATTAATTTTGAAATAGCCACGTTTGTTAAATTTGAACAAGTACTTTTTAGAACATAACTATACTGGATGACTTTTTGAAAAGTAGGCGGCTCTGTCTCATTTAACGGAGAAGGTGGACCTCCAAAATTTGTAACAGAAGCACTACGAGTTCGTTTTCCAACCATTGTTTAGAAGATTATCTCAAAAAATGTATTTGTTATTAGAAGAAATTGAACAAATTGAATTATAAATGCTTTTGCATTTATAATTTAATTCAAAAGAAATGGAAAAATATAGAAAAACATAAAATATGTATTTACTTACCATACGAAATAAAGTCAAATCACTTGGTAGCACGTAAAAGAAAAAAACTTGTGAATGAAAAATAATGTCTTTAAAAAAGGTATCTATCACAGGGAATATAAAGCTACTTATTTCTTTTTCTAATAATTAAGTTTGTAAAAATGAAAAAGCAAAAGATTTAATTATTTTTGTGTTTTAAATCAGCTCAAATGAAATTCAAATGTAAACAAAAAACGTGTTGATATGGTAGTTTCCGGTGAAGACTGAAAAATAACCGCTTAAAACGAAGTCGAATTTGATTAATATTTATACTATCTTAAATTAAATATTTTTGCAGCGTTTTCTTTTATATTTACTTTTATTTAATCTACCAAGTATTGTATGATTTTAAATGAATTAAAATCTTTTATTAAGCCTATTTTTTACATGTTATTTTTTCAAAACTTGGGTTTAAACCTACATATTTTTCGATTAACACCGAGCGAAATTCAAAACATTCGATTTTGTTGGTATTTAAATGCGTTTGCTGAAAACAATTGGTAAAGTTTTATAGGAAAATATTTTGTACAATTATTCTTTATGTTAATTTGCAACTTTCTCCGTTTGCCCCCTGTTTTGGTATAAAAATTGACCTAATGTGTGATCACCTGAGAAAAGTCAAACAAAATGACGAGTAAATACTTTTTGGTGAAGTGTCTCTGAAAACAATACCTTTGTAAGTGTAAGATTGTGAATCTTTCTCAATAGTTTTCATTTTATATCTTTGTGTTCAACAATTATTAATTTAGTAATAATACAGTCATTCCAGTGAGTTTCCAAACCCAGCGTCATATTGAGGAAGAGAATATCATATTGTACAGTTAATATCAAAGCATCTAAAAATGACTTTAAAAATGTTTACTTTTTAAAAATAAATGCAAAAAGAAACAGGCCCGTTCTGTAGAACTGAATATGCTGAACTGATCTAAATCACCTTTAACATCATATGTCTATCAGGAATTTCTACACATCCGTTAGTGGGTTGTTGACGGTGTTCCTATTCAACTGGGGTGTTTTATTTTCTTTGCAGTCATACGGTTTTTCAGTACATATATATCTGTCTTCTCTTTTTCATCTTAAGACAACGTGATTTTCCCAGTTATTTTCGAAAGTGTCTCCGAGAGTAATAACGGCCAAATGAGAACACCTTTATTCACAACATTATATATATGTAAATATATAGATGAGTAAAATAATTTACTGTGTATCGTAGTGAGTCTCTGATAAAGGTTGTCACTTGATTTCGGTAATGACAGAAATGAACAAATACAAATTTACAGTTTGGTTCCCATGTATATTAAAAATTGAATAGTTCAGGGCGCTCATCTTAATGAGTTTCCACACCGTCTCTCCAAAGACGAAGAATCATATTGATTTTATATCGAAATGTTAATATCCTTCTGTACTACTCCAGAAATCCGGATGCCTAAAATTCAAAACGCAATTATTCTCAGGCCACTTTCAATGAAAGTGAATGGAATATGGTGTCCGCCCACCATTAACAACCCCAGTGCTCGGCTATAGCCAACGAGACCGAAAATCAGTTAGCTTATTCCCTGTTACCCGTTTGAAGTGGTAACATTCGAAACAATACACAACTATTATAAATACAATTATTAAATTGATTTCAGCATATGGTAATCCAGCAAACTGTAAAAGCAAGCAACCAATCAATCGTGTAATAATAATAATAATAATAATAATAATAATAATAATAATAATAATAATAATAATGATGACTTGAAGCTGAAGGAAAAAGAAAAGATGGATAAATACTTTGACCTTGCCAGAGAATTGAAAAAGCTGTGGAATATGAGAGTGAACGTGATACCAATTGTAGTTGGTGCACTTGGAACGGTACCAATAAATTTGGAAAAAAAGACTGGAGGATCTAGAAATCAGAGGAATAATAGAGACCATCCAGACTACTGCACTGCTAGAATATCAGAAGTGACCTGGAGACCTGAGGAGACTTGTTGTCACTCAGTCTCCAGTGAAATACCATCAGCTAACGCTGATGTGAAAAACTTAAAAGGAGTGAAAATAATAATAATAATAAACTATGACATGGTTAAGAAAAGGAAACCTCAAAGAGAAATTGAATCACGAATAATTGCTGCTCAAAACAATGCCATAGGAACAAATTATATCAAAGTAAAAATTGATAAGACACAACAAAAGAGTAACTGTAGAGTGTGTGGTGACAGAGTTGAGACCATAAACCATGTATTAAGTGAGTGTAGCAAACTAGCACAACGGAAATACAAAGTTAGGATTATACAGAAAACTCAATGTTGACCATACAACAAAGTCATCATTCATTGGCAATTCAGTGGTATATGCATAAACTAGAATCTATTCTTGAGAATGAAACGCATAAAATTCTATGGGACTGACTCCTTATCCCAGCTAGAAGACCAGACCTAGCATAATTACCAAGAAAAAAAGAGAACTTGTCAACTGCTAGATTTTGCAGTTCCAGCAGATCACAGGGTAAAGATGAAGTAAAACGAAGTGATAGACAAAGACCTTGCTAGAAAATTGAAAAATCTATGGAATATGAGGGTGAAAGTGATACCAATAGTAGTTGGTGTACTAGGAACAGTCCCAAAAAGCTTGGAGAAAAGAATGGAAGAACTGGAAATCAGAAGAGGAGAGACCACACAGACAACTGCATTGCTGCAATCGGCTAGAATAATCAGAAGAGACCTGGAGACATGGAGAGACTTGGTGTCTCTTTGCTGTATTATTATTATTTACTCCTTGTCAGTTTTCACATCAGCATTAGCTAATGGTCTTTCACTGGAGTCTGAGTGACAGCAAGTCTTCTCACGTCTCCAGGACTCTTCTGAGTATTCTCTCAGATTGCAGCAGTGCAGTGTTTTGAATGGTTTCAACCCTTCCTCTGATTTCCAAACTTTCCAAACCCTTTTCCAATCCTTTTGGGACTGTTCCAAGTGCACCAACTACAATTGGTATCACTTTGTATTATTATTATTATTATTATTATTATTATTATTATTATTATTATTATTATTATTATTATTAAGTTCACTCATGTGTGCTTTTCACACCAGCGTTACTTGATAATCTTTCGCTGGTGTGAAAAGCACACATGAGTGAACTTAATAATAATAATAATAATAATAATAATAATAATAATAATAATAATATAACAAAGCGAGAATAGATAAAACGCAACAGAATAGCAAATTTAGTGTATGCGGAGATAAATACGAAACGATTAATCGAATGCAGCAAACTAGCACAATGGCGGTATAAGACAAGGCACGACTGGGTGGGAAAGGTGATCCACTAGGAATTGTACAGGAAATTATATTTTCACCATACAACTAAATGGTATATGCTCTAGCCGGAATCGGACATAGAGAATCAGACGCATAAAATTCTTAGCGACTTTAAGATATAGACCGATCACCTAATCCTGACTAAGAGATCATACCTTGTGTTTAGTAAAACAATGAAGAGACCTTGCCATCTTGAGGATGTTGCTGTCTTGGCGAATCACAGAACAAATAAAGGAAAAGATAGATAAATACTTGGACATGGCCAAATAATTGAAAAAATCTGGTGAATATGAAGGGCGTACCAATTGTGATTGGAGCCCTTGAAACGGTCTCCAAAGTTTTGGAAAATAGTATTGGTGAATTGGCAATCAGAGGAGAAATTGAAACCATCCAAAGAACAACACTGTTGAGAATACTCAAAAGAGCCTTAGAGACTCGAGGAGACTTGCTGTCAATTAGTATCCAGTAAACCAACAGCTAAGTCGGGTGTACAAACCTCATTCAGTGAAACAATATTAATAATACACAAAGTAGAATCTCTCATAGAAATTAAACATATAAAATTCTCCGAAATCTATTTCAAACGGATCACCGAATAAATGTCAGTAGACCAGTCCTGGTGTTAATTAACAAATAGAAAAGAACTTGCAGTCTAGTTGATTTTGCTGCTCCAGCCGACCATACAGTGAAAATAAACGAAAGCAAAAAGATTGACAAATACACAGACCCTGCAAAAGATACTAGTATCGTAGCTGGAGCCGTTTGAGTGGAGTGGAAAAGAGACTAGGTGAACTGAAGATGAAAGGAAGAATTGAGTCAGTCTGTTACACTGAGCAACTGAAATAAGCTTAAGTACTTAGAAAAGCCATGGATACCCGATGAAACTGTCAGTCAAACTCCAATGGATGACACCAATTAAAGGTGGTGTGAAAAGCTCACAAGGAGGAAAATAATATTCGACTTTTACAATTCTTCTGTGAAACAATCCAGAACATAATAGAAGGGTCATTCTGTTCCAACGGGTTGTTACACATGGGAATAAAATAAAGAAACACATCTGATTGTCTGCAACTGTCTAAACATAACGCAAAATCGTAAACAAATTCTCTAAAGTAATTCAACGGCAGTGACGCAAAGTATATCAAATCAATTTTGAAGATGTTCCTGGTTTTGTCAGCTTTCACAAGTATCTTGTTAGAATGTCTCATATGTTAATAGTTGACTGTAATTCTTTTCAGAATTTACTCTAGAATTTTTTTAAATTTGATGTTGAAGACAAGGTATTATACCTATATTATTATACCTCT
>CM042148.1:2027461-2032461 GCA_023376005.1 Doryteuthis pealeii
ATGTTAAATTCAAAACATGCTAACTCGCTCTTGAAATTTATTTATTTAGTTTTTGTTTTATATTCTACATAGAGGGCGCGTATGTTAACAAGGAGCAAGACTCAAGCGTCATCGATTTCTTAGAACGTATTTTCTAAGCGTGAAGAGGTAATCTTACACCGCATAAAGAGAAAAGAAACCAACAGAGAGAAACAGGAAATAGATTTTGAGAAAGGTTGAATGAAAAGAAATGATGTAAAGAAAAGCGCAGGGGGAGAAGGCGGGAAAATTCAAGATTCTATGTAAAAGTATGGGGAGGAGGGGAGGATGGGAGGAGGGAAGAGAAAGGGAAGAGTAGGATGAGTAAAATGTAACTGTAAGGCACTAAATAGCGAAGAAAGAAGAAAAAAAAGGAAAGAGACAAAAGTGACGGTGGCAGTAATAGGTGAAGAAGGGGGTGAATTACGTTTTTCTTATCTACTTTTACTACTACTAATACTACTAGTATTAATGCAACTACTACAACTAGTAGTAGTAGTAGTAGTAGTAGTAGTATATAAACATATAATGATGATGCTGGAGATGATGCTGGAAATAACAATGGCAAAGTTGAGAACAGTTTGTACTTTAAAAGGTGGTGACGAGCAAGTAAAAATCAAAACGAGACTTGCAAAGACGGATGAGAAGGAGACGAGAGAAAAAAAAAGAAAAGTTTAAAAAAAATAGCAAATTGATGAAAAAAGATGAAACAGATGTAGAAAAATAGGAAAAAGAATAGAGAGAAGAACGGGAATGTAAAATTCTTAGAAATAAAAATAAAAATAATTAAATAAACGAAAAAAAAAACGGTTCGAAAAATAAATGAAAAAAAAACGAATAAAAACATAGCAGGAAAATAGATTTTAGAAGGAAAAATTGAGCTTGAAAAGAAAAGAATGAGTAATAGTAAGAGTAAATGATAAAATGTTAAAAAGGGGGGGGGGAAGTGAAATGAAAATGAAAAATGAAAATGGTGGTGCAAGATGACGGAAGAGATAATATGCAAATTAAAGAAGAAGAAGAAGAAGAAGAAGAAGAAGAAGAAGAAGAAGAAGAAGAAGAAGAAGAAGAAGAAGAATGTGTGAAATAGAAAAAGTGTGTAATAAATGCAGAAAATTAGAATAAGAAAAAGAATAACAATAAGTACAACAGGTGGTATAAACTAATAAATTAATTGTGGTAGAAGAAGAAGAAAGAAGAAGAAGAAGAAGAAGAAGAAGAAGAAGAAGAAGAAGAAGAAGAAGAAGAAGAAAATAGGGAGTATGTATAAATAATGATAAGAGAACAACAAGAAGGACAACAAGAACAGCAGCTGCAACAACAACATAAACAAAACCAAAACCAAGAAAAGAGCATGAAATGAATAGAACCTGAAGAGAAGGAGATGGATGGTAAGCGGTGGAGGAGAAAATTAACGCTGGAAAGAATTAATGAGATTAATTTGAAAGCGAAGGATAAAGGGTAGACAAAAGTAGAAAAAATTGGTAAATTAGTAAGTAGAAAAGACCAGGTGAGTAAATAACCAAAGGAAGAAAAGAGGAAGAGATAAAGAAAGTAGATTAGAAAAAAAAGAAGAAAAAGAAAAAGAAAAAGAACAAGAACAAGAAGAAGAAAAAGAAATAGAAGAAAAAGAGCAAGAACAAGCACAAGAACAAAACCAAAGCAAAAAAAAAAAGAACAGGAGCAAGAATGAGAGATAGTGAGTAAATTCAAGGTGGTAATGTGAAGAGAAAGAGAGGAAAAATAGAAAAATGCAGTAGAGAAAAAAGAGATTAACCAATAAAGTAAGAAACAAAGAACGAGAAGGGGGGGGGTATACAGGAAAAATAATTAACATGTGGAAAATAAAAATATTAAATATTAAAAAATAAAGTAAAAGAAGGAAATAAATGAGGAAAAGGAGAAGATAATATCAACAAGAGGGAGAGATACAGTTATTCATTAGAGAAGAAGAAGAAGAAGAAGAAGAAGAAGAAGAGAAGAAGAAGAAGAAGAAGAAGAAGAAGAAATCCGTATCAACAATAACATCATCAGCAACAACAGAAATCATACCAAGCATAACGAGTACAGCAACAATGATTAGATAAATGAAGAAAACAAATGAAGAAGAAGAAAAAGAAATAGAAGAAGAAGAAGAAGAAGAAGAAGAAGAAGAACAACAACAACAACAACAACAACAACATAACATGAATAGATTTAAGAAGAAGAAATACAACAAAAAGAAGAATAAGGAGAACTAGAATAAGAATAGCAATAACAACAACAACAATAAAATAAATAGAAAGAAGTAAACAACTGTAACAGATAAAAGTATGGAGATGTAATAATGGTGGAGTCAAAGTGAGAGAGAGAGAGAGAGAGAGAGAGAGAGAGAGAGAGAGAAAGAGAAAGAGAGAGAGAGAGAGAGAGAGAAATAAGAAAGAGAGAGAGAGAGAGAGAGAGAGTGAATGAGAAAGAGAAACAGAGATACAGATGAAAAAAGAATAGAAAGGAGAATTGAACTAAGAAGATCATCGACATTTAAAGAGATTCAGAAAATAAAGCCGTGAGAAAAGTGGGAGAAGGAAAAGAAAGATAAAAGTAAGAAGACAGGCCAAAAGAATTCAGGAAGTGAAAGAGAAAATTAAAGTGTGATATAGAAAAGCGTGGATGAGAATGAAGAAATTAATGTAAGACTGTATGAGGAGGCGTTCGAAGAGTAGAAGAGGCTTTAGGGGAGTCGGTAGAGGAGAAGTAAAGAAAGTTTAGGAAAATGGACAAGAAGAAGAAGAAGAAGAAGAAGAAGAAGAAGAAGAAGAAGAAGAAGAAGAAGAAGAAGAAGAAGAAAGAAATGAATAAAGGATGAGAAAAAGTTAGAGACAAATAGAAAAAGAGCACGTTACTTTAGTGTAATTATATAAAGAATGAAAAGGAAAAGAAAATAATACAAATGAGACAAAAAGAAGAAGAAGAAGAAGAAAAAGAAGAAGATGAAAAATATACATTGAGTGAGTGAAGAAGAAAGAAGAAGAAGAAGAAGAAGAAGAAGAAGAAGAAGAAGAAGAAGAAGAAGAGGTGCGGGATATGGGAGGAGGAGGGGGAAGTAAGTGGGGGAAAAGATAACTAGTTTATGTGAAGTATAAAATGGAAATAAGGAAGACAAAAGTTAAACAAAAACGAATGTCATGACACACTAAAACGGCATTGAGGACACATCCACCAACCTTCCCCACCCCACCCTAGCCACCACAATCATCACCAGCACCCCGACTAAGAGTTTTGTCATCATCATCAGCAGCTGCAGCAGCATCCTGATGAATGCACACCAATCAATGTTCTCAAAAGCAGGGCGAATAATAACAAGTACAACGTCGCCTCCTCCACCATTACCTTCCCCATTTAACCCCCCCACTTAACTCCAACCCACACCCACCCCATTACTTCTTTAACAACAACTATTGCAACGAACATGACGGCTATCACTACTACTAGTACCGACTACTGTTTCAGGTTTTCAACGCAACGACTATGCTGGTAACTATTAGTACAACTAGAACACACACCGTCTAGTTGACTTCACGCTAGAATTAGCATGCATTTTTCCTAACACCGTCACGCTCTTTAGCTTCACTAAAATGATTTTTACCTACGGTGTTGGTATCTTGATGATATTAAGGATGCTGTAGCAGTAGTGGTTGCCAGGGGAGGATGCGGAATTGTTATATGGAACTATTCAAATAGAATATATCAATCAAAATCAATAAATCAATCAGTTAGAGAATCACTCACCTTATATATATATATATATATATATATATATATATATATATTATATATATATATATGAGTATCAAACTTTAGTATTCTGTGGAGAATAGACCAGTAGCAAACATATGAATCTACTTTCACACACACACACACACACACACACACACACATATATATATATATATATATATATTTATATATTATATATATTATATATATCCACTAAGGAGGTGAGATAAAGCGAAATAGTACTGTATGTGTTCTTCTGGAATCAGAAGTATGGAACACTATCTCACCTGATCATCAACATCGTAAAAACCTGGGTCATGATTTTTATCCCGTTTTCAAATTATCCTCTTTTATATTTGAAAAAATTGTGTGTCTGTTTATATACACATACGTACACGCGCGCGTGTACTCACACACACACACACACACACACACACACAGATATATATATATATATAATATATATATATTATATATATATAGAGAGAGAGAGAGAGAGAGATAGATAGATAGATAGATAGATAGATATAATTATAAATATATTGCCATCCCTTATAATAAAATGTGTCAAAGGCATCTATATAAACAAATACATCAGACACTGATCATCCACATTCAACTTTAAACGAAACACATCCAAATCTATTTTTTTAATCATTAGCCAGATGTCCCCACCATATAGACATGTATATATTAAAAGCAATTGACGAAAATTTAACCAGAAGATGTTTTTCGCTCAACAAATGGATAGGCCACTTACCACTGTACAGTTTTCATTTGTACTTTTGTGGCTTATCATTAACTTTGAAAAACTTCTTTACAAACTATCTAAAAGCCTTGAAACAAACAAAATTTTCTTCTGACCATGACCTAAGGTCAAAACTAGTTGAGATAATTCTAAAATAATTAACTTAAATAAAATATTCATATTTGTCTCATGAATTTTGCTCATTAGACTATACATATATAAAAAGAATGTAAAAAAAAATACAAAATGCATTTACCGAAGGCACTTTCTAAGGTCAGGATGTGACAAGGTCAAATTGTATGTACAGTGCAGATCGAATTTATTGTTTTGCTTTTTCTACACTGGTTGCCTTAATTATTTTAAAGAACCAATCTGCTTCACTATTTACCTGTAACGATGGAAGGATCCATGACTTTCCAATTTGACATTAGCGCCAAGTCAAATACAGACGATGAAATGTAAAAACTCAGAAGCAAGA
>CM042148.1:2037461-2039961 GCA_023376005.1 Doryteuthis pealeii
CCGTGCATTCAAAGTCCTAACGACAGGTCATTCGACAACCAATGAAAGAACAAACCGAGTTACCATACTTTACAGAATGATAAGAACTCAAATAAAAAGGAGAAAAACATGTGCGACACATTTGAACAAGAAGCTACATTCAGATAATAATAGTATGAATAAATATGTGAATAAAATATAGAAGAGAAATAAGACATGAAAACTCATTAGGTGGAGTGTTTAATTTGACCTACGATGTCAACATTGAACATAATTGACAAAATATTTTTTTAATTAGTTATAGAAGTGAGTACAAATACATCTAAACAATCAGGAACATAACCAATAAAAAGATAAGAAAACTATAATAAAATAGGTATTTTTATTATTCCTTTTAAGAATTATGAACAAGTTTAATCCGACGAAACTCCAATGTCACCAAAGCCATTATAGGAACATGGTTATGCTTTAAAGAACTATAGAATACGCTGTAATCCCTTTGTATTAAATAATCAAGCAACGACCCGAATATTATAAAGGGTCACTTTTCTTCCGTCACTCTGTGGAAAGGCACTACTCCTGTAGCATGTCTAAGGCTAAACCCATCCCTCTCCAAATCTATCACAATTTGGATTATGGCTTTTCTTTTTCCTATCCCGGTTGCCATCCAAAGACAATGAGCACAGTTTGCAGGAATATTAACCCATAGCTGGGGGAGTTGTATTTGTACTTTTCATAAGGCCATTGACGCTATGTGAAATGTAAACAGTTGTGTCCAGGATTGAACTCATGTAGCTGAGTCCACTTCCTATTAAGTTAGGTATGCTACCTATTACATTTTCTTGCATTTTTTATATTAAATCAAAACAATATTCCACTTGATTTAACATAGATTTAAACAGCTAGAATAACAAAAACGTATTCCCGACATTAATACAATTAAATTATGATATATTTCTAACGATAATCACAAAACAAAAAAGTTTTCAGATTTAATTCATCGCTTAAATAACGGGCATAAGAACAATTTTACATGTTTTTTTATCTGTTTTCTTTTTTCGTTTCGTTTTTTTTAAATAATGATAGGCGTTCCTAATTACGTTGTCATGTAAACAGTTGTAACGAATGTCCACATTTTATTCCAAGAAAATCTATTAAGACTTCACAAATTGGTTTTCCCGTCTTAATTCTGTTTCAGATCTCATCTTTCAAGCAAATAGACTCGTCGAGGTTTCGTGATGAAAAGCCCAAACAAAATAGTCAAATCATGAATTGACCAAAGCAGACCTGCAGAAAAAATTAAGAGAGAGAGAGAGACAGAGAGACAGAGAGAGAGAGAGACAGAGACAGAGAGAGAGAGAGAGAGAGAGAGGGGCATACAGACAGAGACAGAGAGAAGGGGGAGAATGGGTGAGAAAGAAAAATACTTTTTTCAAGTTCATGAAAAGTTTTGAAACTCAAGTATAGCTTAGTCCTAGCACTAAGTACAAAATATGGGACATCCAAAAATATCGATATTATTTGGATGTATTTACCCAACATCTTCTAGACTGGTTGCCTTAGCAACGCTAAAAATCCCAGGCTGACATATTATTTACCCGTAGCTATGGAATAAGAGAGTATTAGAACAAAGTAAAACGCAACCTTGTCCAGGAAATAAACTCGGCTCATCGATTGCATTTCGTATCACGATAACCCTTACTCAGGAGCACCAACGAGAAATATATATCATAAAACAACTCTTCCCATCTTTGTTGGTATAATCATAAAATGTCGTCCATTGTGTCTTCTGACTTTCTTCTGTTATCTGTTGAGCCAGAGTTCCTCAAGTATATACACAGCAAGCGTGTATATTAAATAGCAAGAATTGTCAAGTGATTCATCAAGAAGCATCAAGAAATTATGTCGAAAAGATATGATGCCATGAAATATTGCCCATGAAAATGACACTACAGTATGTTTTTAATGATAAAACATATAATTCAAAGGAAATGTACAATAATATTACTATTTCTAGTGGAAAAGTATATGAGTAGAAATATATATTATTGGATATTATTTGTGAAGGAAACTGTTAGCAAATATGTGAATATAGTAATTCACTGAGCTTTGTTTAATTGTGACAAAGAGTGGATAGATGAGAACCCCAGGGGGACTCAAACTAATAAGTAATTGTCTGCCAGTGCAGCTTGCTACCCAAAATACCCAATGAGGACAAAACAAAATTTAATATATAGCAGTGCAAAAATAAGAACCCATACTCTGTATATATTTAGGCAATTTTATGTTTATTAAGGCAAAAACTCGGGGCAAAATTATATATATATAATTTTAACAAAAAAGTAGATGTAAATAGTTATTTCAGTCACTGAAAAAAGAGCTATGAATTGTAAACACACATACACATACACACACACATATATATATATGTGTGTGTGTTTGTTTGTTGTTTGCGTGTCTCTCTGTGTGTATAAGTTATATATTATATATATAATATATTATATATATATATATATATATA
>CM042148.1:2044961-2049961 GCA_023376005.1 Doryteuthis pealeii
CTTGAATCTCATTATCAGTAGAAATGTAGATATGTCTCTTGATTTATCTCCCTTTCACTGTTTCCCTCTCCATATCTCCCTTCCTTTCTCTCACGTTTGTAGACACATATACAAGAGTACTTATGATTATTCATGTCACAGCATATTTCACAAGCAAACATACACACACATACGTATATGAATGTGTGTGTTTGTGTTCGCGTAACCACGTGTGTATATGCGTTGCTATACGTAATTATAATATGCCAATGAGGACCTCAGTATACACAATATTGATTGTAATTTTTTTTCCTAAAAAAGTAAATGTTATCCTAATGATACCGGTATTTCATCATTTCTTGTGAAACATTATACAATCAAAATGTATATTATTTCCGCATCTCTACAGTATGAAAATTATTGAATTAAATATTACGAGACAGCACTCAAACTATTACTCTTGTAATATATATATATATATATATATATATATATATATATATATATATATATATATATATATGCTATTCCAAAGCAGAATAATTTAATAAATAATAATTCAAAATATCCGCAAACACACACACACACACACACACACACACACACACACACACACACACACACACACACACATATATACTTATATATATATATATATATATATATATATATATATATATATATATATACATATCATCTTAATTTTTAAATTCTGACACTTTTTAAAAAATCTTCCGAGAGTATAGTTTGTAATTACTCGATACAAGTGTATGCCTCGGGTAAAATACATTAAAAAATGAAAACATATACACCGGAAGAAAATAATCAACAAGCACTACTGTTATAACCAAAAGAAAAAATACCGGAAAAGTGCTAATGTAATTATGTTAATGTGCTCAATACACTAAGTAGAGAAAATAATAATAGTAAAGCCTAGGTTTCTCCTCACTGATTATCAGGATAATTCTGAATAATCCTGATGATCTGTTAGGATAATCCTATATAGATAGTCTGATTCATTAAGCGTCACTATTATATATATATATATATATATATATATATATATATATATATATATATATATATATATATATATATATATATATATATATATATATATATATATATATATATATATATATATATATATATATATATGTATATATATAATATATATAAGAATAAATTTATATTAGCACACACACATATGTACCGATACACACACACACACACACACACACACACACATATATATATATATATATATATATATATATATATATTATATATATATATATATGAGGTTAAGTAAACAAACAAATGTGTTTTTTATCTTTTTTTATATGGCTTTAAGCCGACAATTTTTGGAGGATATGTGCTTAATTGAAGTCATACCTCATTTTGAAAATTAATTAGTTGATAATTAATGAATTTAGGCAGGCATATATGTTCAAATATTCGTCTAGCCTTACATTTGAACATATATGACCGCCTAAATTCATTAATTATTAAATAATTAATTTTCAAAATTAGATATGACTTCAATTAAGCACATATCCTCCAATATATATATATATATATATATATATATATATATATGAGGTAAGGTAAAAGGAAAGGTGGACAAAAAATAATGACTCCAAAAATTAGAAGTAGGAGAGAAATATGGTTTTCTTCTTTACACGAAGAACTTAATTAGTCTAACTTTATTCTAAAGTACGCACATTTGTATTTATAAATGAGAAAGTGAGTGAAATTGAGGGGAAGGGAAGTTAGAGAGGATTTAGTTGAATAGAGAATAACTGTATTATAAATTTCTTCTATAGATACACATTTGCGTACTTTGTTTTGAATAAAGTTACTGATGAAGTTCTTTGCGTAAAGAAGAACGAAATATTTCTCTCCTATTTCTACATGTTTGAATCATTATTTTTTGACCACTTTTCCTGTTACTTTCGGATTTTACTCCAACCCTCCTATCTTCATATATATATATATATATATATATATATATTATATATGTGTGTGTGTGTGTGTGTGTGTGTGTGTGTGTGTGTGTGTATTGCCTGACATTAATTCTGTGAGCTGTGATACGCATCTTTACGATATTCATCCCGTCAGATGAGTCTGTCTGATGAATATCGAAAGTTATGTAACTCAGTGTTTGATGATTACTTCCACACTAGGAATACATAATTATACACGGAATATATTTATTCTTATATATATATATATATATATATATATATATATATATATATGTGTGTGTGTGTGTGTGTGTGTGTGTGTGTGTGTGTTTGTCCCTTGATGATATATAATAATTTTCCCACTGGCAAGTGAATGTGAACGTTGCTGATGCATTAGATAATCGTGTGATATGAGGTTTAATCTCCGTTAATGCCATTTATCGGGATAACTTGTGTTGCCAGATGGTGCCCAATGACTTTCACATAATATGAATAAGGTTTTACCAGGTTAAATCTACCAGCTGCAAGTAATGATCCTTGACCTAATCTATTATTGAAGGTAGAACATATGTTGCATGAATAGCTCAAATTAATTTGCTCATCAATGGTGAACGATGCATTAAGGATATTCAAATATAATCCCTAAAGTACACAGTTCAAATGACAGTAATCAAAAAAGCATATACCTGATATCTACACACAAAACACACACACACACACACACACACACAAACACACACACACACACACACATATATATATATATATATATATATATATATATATAATATCTGAGTGTCTGGGCGTGTATGTGTGTGTGTATGTGTGTGTTTATCTTTACATATATCCATATCCTTGAATATGTTACTGTTTTTTTTATCTACTATCTTGTCATCAGTATCGCATTCTCGGAAGACCTTTGATTTTTCGCGCTTGGAAATTACGTCATAGCACAGCACATTCTGTGACTGTGAAGGCCAATGTTTGAAAAAGACTTTTGGCCACAGATATCGCATGTCAAAACCAGTCTTGAAGATGTTGATGGTGTGCTGCTGCTGTGTTGTTGTTGTTTTCTTTTGGACCTCTTTGCGTCATGGTGTTGTTCCAGGGTGACGTTCGACATGAATAGCACGCTAAGGAGGGCCTACCACCACCGTCCTGGGCCAACTTTTCCTAGCTGCCTCTATTGATGTTAAAGAACTTGATATCATTGCAGACATATTTAAACCGCAGCTGACCTATCCGTATCTTAACAGATAAGAGTTCGGTATGGCGGGTGCCCTTTGGGATTCGCCCATCCTCCATCCGATGGACATGGCCCAGTCAGCGGAAACAACGTTGTCTCAGTAAAGAGCACAAAATGGAAAGCTCTCTAGAACTTCTGTAAATGATCCTGTCCCTCCAGATGATGCCCAATCTAATTCGCCGCTCTTGGTGAGAGTACAGGGTCAAAGTTTCGATGCCATACATGAGTGCTGACAACGTACACTGAGCCTATCGTTCTCCAACACACACGCTGTGAGCTTCCCAAATGTTGAGGTAGCCTTTCCGATGCGACAACTTAGTTCAGCATCAAGTGACAGGTTGTCCGGGAAGGGGGGGTGAGGTAGGTGAAAGTGTGTACGGCTTCCAGGGTGTAGATGTTGATAGTGATAGATTTTTTTTTCAGTTTTCTTGGTTTTGTTTAGAATGATGGTAAGGCTGATGTCCAGACAGGCATGCGAGAACTGGTACATGAGTGTTTGCAGGTACTTCTGAGAGTGTGCTACTACTGCTGTGTCATCAGTAAAGATCGTACTGGATGACTAATGGCCTGACCTTTGATTTGGTTTTAAGACTCTCCTTGAGCGATGGTAGATTCCTTCAGCTGCTTTACTAAAAGTTTGGCAGAGAAGGAGGGAAAAGAGGATTCCAAACAGAGTAGTTACCAGCAGTCTACCTGCTTGTCACCACGACAGATGCTGAAGGGGTCTGAAGAGGACCCACCAAACTGGATGGTGCCTTGCATGTTGATTTGAATTGAATGAAGGATACTGAGGAGTTTGAAAGGCTGCAGCCTATCCGTTCAATTAACTGAAAGATGCCACTCCACCTCACAACGTCGAAAGTTTTTGTGATGCCGGTGAATGCTATGGAGAGTGGGCTTCTCTGCTCTCTACATTTCTCTTGAAGCTGTCTCAGAGAAAAGATAAAGTCAGTGGTAGACCTTCCAGCTCCGATACCTGACTGTGATTCTGGGTAAGTCTTCTCCGCGAGAAGCTGGAGTCTATTTAGTGCGAATCTGGGAAAGAGTTTACCGGTAATGCTGAATTGATGGATACCACGGTAGTTATTACCATCGCTCCTGTCTCCCTTGCTCTTATACAGGGTTATTATGGTGTAATTTCTCATGTCTTGTGGGGCAGCCCCTTCACTCCAGCACTGACAGAAGAGCTTGTGGAGTTTACCGAGGAGAGCGGGGTTCTCAACATTTAGAATTTCAGCTGTATCTGCCAGGTAATTTGCCGCAGGTTAGGCTGTCAAATGCTTTACTTAGCTCCTCAGTTGTTGGTTCCGTGTCAAGCTCTTCCGCTACAGGTTGTCGTTTTACATGACAGAAGGCTGCATCAGAGACAATGTTGTCGCTGGCATGGTCCGGAGTAATGTTCTACCCAGCGATCGAGTTGTTTAGATCGGTCACTTATGATTTCTCCCGATGCCGATTTCAGCGGAGCGATTTTGCGATGTGAACGTTCCAGCGCCATTTTGATGCCATCGTGCATACCTTTGATATTACCGCATTCAGCAGATGATTGAATGCTGAAAAGTTGTAGACAGTAGCTGTTGACACAGTGACGTGCAGTTTGCTGGAGTTTCTTCCTTGATGTCATGAAGGCATGTAAGGTCCTATCATTCGGGGCATATTTGTAACTGTTAAGAGCGATATATTTTGCTTCCAATATTGGTCTCAATACCAAGGCGTTGGTGTGGAACCAATCATTGGACCTACGCAATCTTTTGCCAAAAACTACTAGGGACAGTACTGCTGGGCAGAGCAACAGAGCGATAGGTGGG
>CM042148.1:2054961-2104961 GCA_023376005.1 Doryteuthis pealeii
ATGTGGACTTGTCATTGAAGAGGCATTCCACACTCCTCAGAACTCGGCACTGAAATTGAGCCACCATATTCAGTTGAGTTTCGTAGCCAGGAAACACACATTTTTGTTTGTTGGTCGATGTATCTTGCCTACAATGTTTCAAATGAACGGGTCCATCATTATTGGATGATGATCACTACACACTCTTCTATTACGCCCAAATTATCTTGATTTTGAAATTCTCACCACTATAAATCTTGACATAAAATTGAACCCCAGGAATAATTAAAAGATTAAATAAGAACTAGACGAAATTTAAATGTAAACGACCCCCATTTAACAACAATCCCTGGTAATATTGTTGCTTCTGTTTTGAAATACATGTACGATTGGCATTTGACCATTATCTCAATTACACCGCAAAGTTGTGTGGTTTACACATGCCGATCAGATCAGACACAGACCTCACTAGATCAACATTTAGCCGTTACTAATAATATAAAATAATTCCCCTTCTAATGGGGAATTATTTTATTCTTTAAATTAGAATATTTTCTATTTACAATTCTAAAACAATTTCACTATGATGTGCCGCTTTCGTCGAGTTAAAGTTATATTAAGAATCTTCTGTCAACAGCCCAGTTAAAAACTTTGAACTTTTGGACCAACTAGACAGAGGATTTGTTGTAGAAGTGAAGATTTACGTAGCAACAATCACATTTTTAGATGAGTTGATAACAGAGGAATGGTTGGGAAATATACAATAGATTCTGCTGGACAAAAATCTCAGGTTTTTATAGTTTGTCCTTTTCCTAAACCGGTTGCTGTAACAATGCTAAAAAGCTGTGTTTCCCCTATTTACCTATGAGTGAGTGAGAAGATATAGATTCATCCCATTCTCAAGGACATAGGTACGAAGTAAAATGAAAACTCCCTTGTCAAGGATTTAAATTTGGCTCGTCGTATCCATTTTCTACGACGATAATCATTAAATTAATCGCTTTCATCTTAGAAGATTGGCAAATTAATAATTTTTATGAAAAGACAAAGTTGATCCAAGAAAGTGAAATAGAATAATGTTATAGATAAGAAAGAAAACTATTAATCAGGTTAACTCGAATGGATATATGCTGGATTAAGGAATAAAGAATAAACTGATAAAAATCGAAAGCAGAAAGGAATATATGGAATGATTGTAGAAAGGTGAATGAAAATGTGATAAAAAAATAAAATATTAAAGAATTGTTATTGGAAGAAAACAATGAAATAATGATTATGGAATGAACTGAAAGAATTATCATTAGACGAAACATCGGAGGATTGAAAGATTAGATTTAAAAAAAAAGACGAAACATATCCAAATATAAAGAAATGAAGAAAATTCGAAACAAATAAATGAATAATGAAGGGATAATAACAAAATCAATCGACAAATTAATGAAAACTATCCAAAAGGAAAGAATAAGTATGGACAAAATAATCAAAGAATAAACAAACACTGAAAAACTTAAGCACTTATTATAGAACAAATAAATGAAAGAATCATTAAAGCATAATACATTGCAAGATTTTTCATAGAACAAAAAAAAAAAGGAATAATAATGAATAAATAAAAATTTGGAAATAATTACTATGGTGACTCATTTGTTTAGCAATATTTTCGGACAGAACTAGTTGCCAGCTTGTATATCATGTGACCGGAGTGGTTCAAGTCATGGTAGTTAACCACTGTCCTTGGTAGTATGGTGGCAGTAGGCACACTGAAACGTTGAGAATTGCTTCACTCCTTGTGTGATTTGAAAGCTGCAAAACTTTGACCAATTCGGGAACATGCCGAAAAAGAAACCATAATGATTTGTTGAGCAAAAGGTGAAGGCACAGTTGATCACAGTAAAGTAATTAAAGAATAATTCTGGCTCATAAGAAGGAAAGAAAGACTAAAGAATGTGAAAAGAAATGTTCTTACAACAATGTGATAAAATATTTATCAAATACGGAAAGCATGGAGAAAGCATCATGGAAGAAAATAATAAAAAAGAAACAATGAAAGAATGATTATCATAGAATTAAACAATAAACCTGGCCAGCAAAGATTTTTTATTGAGGTAAGAACGTGTTTTAATCCAAGATTTGTGCTTTGAATTTTTCTAGTCCATCAAGTCTTTGTAAATTAAGAATAATATCTTTGATTTGTTAACATGTAAATGGTCCTCTTTCTGCTCCTTTACAGTGAATGAACTTCGTCAAAGGAATATTGACGATTGTTGTAGATTTTAACACATATCATGAAATTTATAGTTATAGTTATAAAGTTATACAAAACACAAGACATTATTTAAACAAATAACATAACTGCATTGCATTCTAATCGTTTTATCTGTGTGAAGTGGACGATGGGCAGGAAAAAAGATTCCACGGTGATATTTTTGAGAAGCAAGAGACTAGTACCTCCCCCAAGTTCAAGAGTAATAGTTTTAAAGACTTTTGAACATTTTAACCAATGCTTGGAACTCGGGTAGCTAAGGGGACACGTTATTCATTTATTTTAATCTAATCAAGGAAGGAAAGAAAAATTTAAGAGACCTAGAAGTACATATGAGAATGAAAGAATCATTATAAATGAAAATGATAGAATAATCATTGAAAAAGTGAAAACAAATAAAGAATGAATGAAGGAATTATCATCGAATAAAGAATAGAATAATGATCAGGGAAAAAGTGAGTGAAGGAACGATCATGTAACAAGAATTATCTATGAATGAAACTTTGAAGGAATGATTATGGAAAATGTCTAATTGAAAAAAGAAGGAACGAGTGAAAGAATGATAATGGAGTATAGTAGCCAAACGCCGAATAAAAAATAACAAATAACATTAAATAATTAATTGATAACAGAAAATAAAAGTAATGCAGTAAAATAATGAACGGAAAAAAAGACCAAAAGCTTTAGAAAATGAAAGCGAACTTTATATTTAAAAAAAGAAAATAGTTGGGCTAATATGGGATGTGCCAATGAGATGAGAAGTGGAGTAGCAAATCGAGTGCTTGCTTCGATATCTGCCGATTTGTTCAGGTGAGAAGGTCGCTGACTTAGCGGGGATTGGGTGGGTGCGTGATGCTCGTTTGAAAGAATCGTTACTTTCCAGTTAACACGACACAAGAGAAAGATTGAAAGGAAGCAAATAACATGACGTAGCTATGAAGACAGAATAAATGACTTGTAACTAGACGAGAGAAATCAGATATGTGAATTTGGCAAACTGCGTATTGTAGTTGTAGTTGAGGCAGTTACAGTCACAGTAGAAACAACATCAGTTGGTGTCTTATTTGTAGTATTAGCATAAGCAAGTCTACTGTTCAAACGAGTACAACAATACTTATTGTTACTATTTTCTATTGAAGCAGAAGTCACTTATTGTGCTTATAGGGAGACGCCTACTATAAATCGCTAAATACGACTAGTTTGGTTTCTTTCGAGGGTTCGATTTTCATGGTTACATCCTTATTGTAGACTTGTGTCAAAAGAGACTAGGCTTAATTTATAACTATGTAACAACAAAGCAATAAAATCCAATGCATGACAATGAGGGTTCATTTGAATGTGTGATTTGTTTATTGTGACCTTGCATGTGACTAATCTAGGCTGACTTTATTCCATTAATCCAAAGTAGAAATATGAAAATAGATATTCTTTTGAATGTTCCATCTTTATGACTGCGTCATAATTGTGACCTTGTACAGGACTAGTCTAAGCTTAATTTATGACTATTCTTTTGAAACAAAAATAAAAATATATCCCTACAGAGGAGTAAGACTAGCCCCGACCAAAATAAATAAAAAGATCTGTGTCCTGTGTAAGACACTAAACTGCATCCGATGGTTGTTTTCCATTT
This sequence comes from Doryteuthis pealeii, assembly GCA_023376005.1. Classification (NCBI taxonomy): domain Eukaryota; kingdom Metazoa; phylum Mollusca; class Cephalopoda; order Myopsida; family Loliginidae; genus Doryteuthis; species Doryteuthis pealeii. The sequence goes on from CM042148.1 coordinate 2,058,834, forward strand.
ATGGACCACTGGAGAGTATGGAGTCACTCATTTGTTTCCAGGTCCACCCTGGCTCCGGCTAGCAGTATATGTTAATATCTATGAGTTAAATATATCCACTCGACAAATATAAGATTTAGACAAGAATAATTGAAACCATATAACTATGTGCACGTAATTTGTGATAGATAGGAATATTTCATACAATATAAAATGTGTCAAAAACAATGATTATTATTAGGAATAGGAATAATCACTTGAAACAATATAAATGTGCATAGATTATTATATTTATAGTTACTTGTAATCATAAATTCGGTAAAAGATGAACAATCACAATTAGCATGTCAAACTGTAAATAAAGTTAGTGGTAGGAGAAGCACATCGAAAACAAAGCTAAAAGCATCCCGCCAAGAGGATAAACATCTGAAGTGGAAAGAACACTTAAAAAAGTTAGGGGAAACCCTTCTAATATCACAGAAAATAATACCAGAAAATCGTGGATAGCCTACTAGTCATGAAGTTAATACTCCGTGAAGTATGCAAGTCAATTTGCAGATATACTTCCTAGACTATGCAATGCAATGTATAAACAAAATGCAATAAAGAAATGGATCCTCCGATTACCCAAAAAGTTTACCCCAGAATCAATTAGTACAACAGAGGCAAACAGATTTATAATACTCTTCTTAATCTGATTAAGAAGAAGGTTGTTATAAATATGTAGAAATATCTTTTTAAAAACCAAAACAGGTTTCGTAGAAATCGACAGACGACTTCTCAGATCCTGACTATTCGTCGAATTGTAATAGAAGATCTAGCAAAAAATATACAGGCAACAATTTTGTTCGTAGATTTCTCCAAGGTATGTGACTTCATACACAAATGAAATACTGGGCAAATACTACTTGCATCCCCTACAAAGACATGAAATTAATCGTTCACCGCTGGAGTCCCACGAGAAGATACATTAGCACCATGCATATTTTTATAATATTTCTAGACTGCATACACAGAACGTCCTTAGATCCCTTAAAAGGACTCACACTAAAAAAGCAAGAAGCCGGGAATATCCTGCATAGACTATTACAGATGCAAACTACACAAATGATCTGACGTTTTTCGCAAACACACAAGCCAAATCACTGCTTCGTAGCCTAGAGAGAGCGACAAAAGGCATCGGTTTCTCAAATAAAACAGAGTTCATGCGGCATCTCCACACTCGTTGGGAGCCTCTAAAATTAGTAGACCAATTCACATATCCAGGTAGAAATATCTCATCAACAGAAATTTCAATGTACGCATAGGAAAGGCATGGACTGTTATAGACAGATCATCGATCATATAGAAATCTGATCTCACTGATAAGATAAAGAAGAAATTCTGACAATGCTACCTAGTCTTGGGCTGTACCACTTGGACTGTAATGAAGCACTTAGAGAAAAAGCCACACTGGAACTACACAAGAATACTCCGTGCTCTTGAAACGATCTTGGATACAGCACATAGTAGAGAACAGCTGCACGGCCATTGCAGGCTAACCAGCAAAATCTATATCAATCAGCTTTATGTGAATTTTGACAACTGAGCGAAGGACATCCCATGGATTATGACGATAAGGACAGTTGTAAAAGAAAGAGAGTGAAAGAGAAGGTGGAGAGATAAATATCCGTGCTGCCAGCATGACCTGGTGCTGGATAGATATTCTCACGTAAATCCCTTAACAGGTTCTGGATTACAGTCATAGTCAGCCCTATCGGTTGGGCACTGAAACCACTGGCAGTACCCATTGCTGAAGGGTAAGCCAACTCCAAAATCGTTTATCTAGTATATAACTCTAAAATTCAATCGGGGGGGGTCTCCAGGTTTGGATCTCTAGAGAATATAGATTCACATTTCTATTGCCATTACACCTAGGTTTAATCTAACCCGAACTGTTATTAACTCGAAGAGTATCCTTAAATAGATGAAGTGGTAAAGTATTAAAACAGAGAAAGGATTATTATATAGGGATCGTTATTTGAATCTATATAGGTACGTATAAATTACTAATAATAAACATAGTTACTTGAAGATTGTTTCCAAATGATTATTAGGAATTAGTTAAAACACAAAATTACTTGAAATTTTGGTTCAGAAATCCAGCAAATGATAACATGCTGTGAAAACACCCAACTAACTATCTATTCTTGTAACACGTTACATTTTAAACAAGAGTACATACTGCTCTGTAATGTTAATGAGCTTCAGTTTATATATATATATATATATATATATATATATATATATATATATATATGTATATGTGGTTGGTGTGTGCGTGTGTGTGTGTGTGTATTTGTTACGGGCTCCAGGATGTAGGATTACCATGTATGGTCAACCCGGCAGGCTAAACGATTTTTTCCGAAGAATCTTCTAAAGAACTCACTGAAAAGAATATTCGTGTATATATACATTCATTGACCATCGCCGATGGTCAGCACTAGTTACAGACCGTAACATTGGATCTATACCATCCAGCTGGTTGTTTTATCCTTTGAACCCGCTTACTGGGTCAACCTCGAGGAGAAAAAATCAAGACTCCCGTTGTCTAAATACTGATCTAGACATTTTACTGCGGTTGCTGTGCTATTGTCTGCCTTCAGCAGTGACAACATCAGCCATAGGCGCCAACCTTTATAACATGAACATCGTCCGCAATGAACAGCATATATATATATATATATATATATATATATATATATATATATATATATATATATATAGAGAGAGAGAGAGAGAGAGAGAGAGGTGGAGAGAAAGAGAGAGAGAGAAAGAGAATGAGAAAGTCTGAGATAGGCAGACGCATAAAGTAACTCTAGTAACGTGCTCCGCTGTGTAAATATGCTTTATATTTTATGATTAAAACAATCGAAAATTCTAACATCATCAGGACTTAATTTTCTGATACAATAGATATTACAAGTGGAGGTGCCCTTTCGTTAACAGTTATTGTAGAAGGAAATGGAATCAGTGATTCGAATTCAAATCCTGCAGGAGGTTACTTGCGTTTAATTTCACACCTTGGGAAAAGGCATGTATCCATATGTACTACCACGTCTTTCAGTAAATAGTAGGGCAAACTGGGTTCTTTAACCTTTGTTTGGTAACTGGACTTTGAAATACAAGGAAAAAAACTGAACTAAAACTAACGTTGCTCCGCTTAAGAATTGACATTCAGTCGAATCCTTCTTGTGGTGGAGAGGGTGGGTAAATACATACCCAACAAAATCTAAACAAAATTCAATTAGCACATATATATGTATACATGTATGGATTCGCACAAACACTTACTACTAAACATATATGTATATCTGCTAGGAAGCGCGTGATATAATGGTTAAAGTCATAGGAAATGGACTCGTCGCCCCGAGTTCAAATCTTGGACGTGGTAATTGCATTTCACTTATCGCTAATATCCTTGGGAAAGGTATGAATTCTACTCTCCCTCCAGCTATGGGTAAATAGTAGGACAGACTGGGCTCTTTAATCTTGGTTAGATAACCGGTCTAGGAGAAGGAGAACTCTGAATTCATACCTGTTAAACTCCGCTTAAGAAATTGATTTTGGGTCACATCCTACTCGTGGGGAGGAGTTGGTAAATATACATATGTATATCTACACACTAAAATATATACACAATACACTCATATGTACATATCTGTACATATTCGCGTATGTACTTAGACAAAGCTATGGTCATGAACATATATGTCGACATAAACTCTAAAATGTATACAAAATACAGTCGCGTGCATTTATGCCTGTATGCACTCACACAAAACCATACTCATAAACATCTAGGCATACATGCACATCAAAACAAGGACGTCATACCATGTTTTAATGGTTAGCAAGCGAGTTTCACAGATACGGTACTACTGAATGCCGAGTTCGATCCTTGGTGAATGTCCATACTTGCGAACTTGTGTCACATCCTGCCTTGTGGTGAACGGGTTAGGTAAATACTTACATGCAACTTAAAACAGATGCACAATACTGCCATATGAACATATATGTATTTATACATGTATGCACTCACAAGGGTCGGGTAAATAAAAATTAAAACAATAACTGTTTAACCTCTGTAAATAAATATAAGAATAGTTGATAGGTGCAAACACTTACATGCTGGACTCTAGTTAACCTTTTACCTCCAATGAATTTAATATTCATTGAACGGAAATCACTCATTATAACTATTATGATTATAATCAATATATTAAAACTTTTAAATTACAGTTCGTAACAATATCTTATTGTGCATATCTTTGAAAAGTCAAATAATCGCTATTTATCAAATAATTTAATCTTACTCTTATTTCTTTATCGAATTTATATGCCGATAAGTATCTGATTATAAAAGCTATCAACAAAATAATCGCTTATTTAATCTTAATCGTGATTAATTAAAAATTTATTTAAAACCTGAAAAGCACTAATAAATCATGGTTATATCATGATTGGATTTTTAACTAAAATATGCACATTCGTTAACACATTCGAAAATTCGCTGCTTTCGTTAAGTTAAGCAGACTACTCGGAAAGTAAATACATACATACATATATATATATATATATATATATATATATATATATATATATATATATATATTGTGTTGTGTGTGTGTGTGTGTGTGTGTGTGTATATCTATGTCTATGTCTATGTCTATGTTTGTGCATATGTGTAATATACTAAGTTAGATTTTCATATGTTTTATTGAGGCGTAACTATTGTCCTTGTAAAGAAATAGACAACAAACAACTTCTGGACTAAAATGTATTGTAATTTGATATTGCATTCTGGCAAAAATAAATATTCTAATTACTATGTAATATCTGTATAACGTATTTAACTGGACATTTTTCTGCAGGAAGCACTCATCTTATGAATCAGAATATAAATTGCTGAAACCTGGATTTGAGTAATCTTTATTGATTCAGGAGTTAAAAATGACTAGTTGGTAGTTTACACATTTTATTTTCTGTATTGCTGTTTAATGTCAAATCTTTAAACATTGAAGACAGATTATTATGGTTTTTTTCTCCAACACATGAAGACATTATGTGTTTTCCTATCTTTTAGGCTACAATCACACACCCCCAAAACCCCTCTAGATTTTTAATTTTTGTTGGTTACGTCATCCGGCCCAAATCTTAAGGTGGCATATGGAGACCTATACACCAAGCGTATATGTTGTTCACTAGCGAGAACAGCAGCCATCTTTAAAGATGGTAGACAATTTAAAAACAACAGTATGACAGCTTACTTAAACCTCACTAACATTAATACCAAGAGGCATTGAGATATATAAATGAGCTCATATCATTTCTAGTAAAATTTGACATCCTGTGGGGTAAGATATGATAAACTTTATATTCAGGATTTTCTTCAAAAGTGAGAAAGTTTTTGGGAAAAGTGCATTTTAGAACCTTATTTTTAGATATATATATTTTTGACCATTTATTTATATTGATGTTATAGGTACACTTATATTCTAACAAACAAACAAATTACAGCATTTTATCAATGTATTTTAGTCATCGGGGAGGAATATCAGCATGATCATCTAGTCAAAAGTAATTCAGCCAATGTTTCTCAACAATTTTATTCGTTAATTTGTGGAGAAAAACACATTTTTAAGTAAAATTTCTCACAATAAATAAAACAAACACATATGTACAAAATATCAGTTTATTAAGAGGTCGGTTCAGCCCGATTTGAAGGGCATCTTCCTAGGAATCACTAGGTTCAGGTTCAATACTAATACACGCCGCGCATGAGTAGTAGAGTCTCGGTAATTGGATCTTTATGGTAAAGCAACATATTAAAGCTGACGGTAGGTGTGGCACTCCACCTCAGCCAAACAATATCCCTGGTCGAGAAAAGGGGATACACTCCCTCGCTGTTCAACTGATACTCACAATAAGCCACTCTTCAGATTAAAAGTATAAAAGCTAACTCAGGTAATTCTACATCGCCTTCGCAATCAGCGTCATCATCATTATCGTCACCAATTTAGATTCAGCAAAAGTTGCTTCTTGCATATTTGCATAATTCTGTACATGTCTCATTGTTTTGAAAATGTGTAAATATGTTTGCATCTTAACATTTTAGTTATGTTTTCCTGATTAACAATTAAATGTTAAGAATAATAAAGCGTTTACAATAATTGTTTATCTATTACAAAGAGATCATAATGTTATGAACCCCTTTACATCGGATATATAAATGGCAAAAAGAGAGAGAGAGTTGAAGCGATGGAGATGATGAGCTATGGTAGGTCTATTTAATCTGCGGCCATAATCTTCTACTGGGTTGATTCCTTTCTTCTGCTGGGCTGGGTTGTGTGCGCTAATATCGTTGTAATAAGGTTGGTAATATTGAAGCAATACTTGATTATTTTACAAGATATATTTATTAGCCGAGAACGGTTTTATAACAGCGCGGTCAGAAGACGGCTTCTTGACAGACAAATGACCCTCGCGTCTGCTTCCTTTAGCCAACGGCCAACTATTTCATTAATTAAGCCGGAACTGGCTTAATTTCACACGCCCGGATCGTCGAAAGGTGAACTTATATGTAAAACTTTTTTCATCGGTTATGGGTAACTTTTCATTTACCATACCGTTATTTAAATCTTACTAGACTTACATAGATATTTCGTAGGCTACACACGAATTATGTAACATCAAAATTTGCATATATATATATATATATATATATATATATATATATATATATATATGTATGTATGTATGTATGTATGTATTTTAGAGAGAGAAATGTGGACCAAGGAACAAAACTCAGACAACATTTCTCCCTCTAAACTTTACTACATTTTGTCGTATTTACTCCAATCCTGCCATCCTCATATATATGTATACATGTATATATAGCAACCCATTCACTTTTTTTAAAATATCATGCCAGTTGGGTAAATTAATTGGGAATTTTTACGTCCAAAACTGATATTTGCACCCACCCACACCCGTGGCTGCCTGTACTAAAAAAATATTCTGTTCAAAACTGGGAATATACAAAGCACCTTTTAAAATGCATTTACAGATATATCGCTTATTGTCTTTTAAATATATGCAAGCGTCTCCACGTTTCTGAACAAAACCACTGGATTTGCTTCCATCTGCTAACTCGACAAAATGATTTTCAGATTCAAAAATTGGGACTAAAATTCATGAATTTAGATTCATCATTAATTACATGTTGCATTGTACCACAGTCAACGAACAAACTATTCTTATATCGGAGCATGTCATATCCAATAGCAAAGAAGTATGTTTTTTTTGTCTATATTCTGACAAAACCCTATTTTTATCTTTACAGTTATATGACTTATGGCCCTTTTTATTGAAAATATAACATACTATTTGTTTCCCAAGTGGCGGAGTATTAGTCTTCTTGTTATCATTGTAAGATTTGTTATAATTATTGTAATAATTTCTATAATTTGTTAATTTACCATCATAGCGTGGATTCCAAGTTCTGCACCTTTTGAATGTGTTTTTTATTTGTAAGATGTTATGATTAGACTCTTTCGAATACATATTCTTGGTTTCCTCATAGCTCCTTAAACTCACTTTAAACTCGGTAAATGTTAGGCTTTTGTCTTTTTGAGTTATCACCGTTGTTAAAGGTTTAAAATTTGGAGGCAATCCTTTCAACACCATATCAATTAATAAGCCGTCACTAATCACTTCAGCCACATCTTTTAGTGAATTTGATATGTTTTCAGTCCTTATCATGTAATCTGTGATAGATTCATAGTCCGTTCTATTCAAAGAGGCTAAATCGCAATAGAGACCTACAATTTTTGGTTTGCCTTTCGACAAGAAATGGGACATTAAAATCCTTAATGCCTTTCGGCCATCGTCCTTCGCATCCCTCATTACCAATGATAAACTTTGATCTTCTAAACATTGGATCAATTCAGCATATATTGACGCATACTTTTCTGAAAAATATGGGTCCTCGTTTTGGTCAGATGATGTGTATATTATATTGTGTAGTTGAAGTGTCCTTAAATACCCGAGGAACTTGACTTCCCAGGATTCATATTTAGCTTCGTCGCCATCGGAGAAGATCCTTGCGTTCCTGGGCCCATAATCTGTTACAATTTTATGGGCCATCCTTTAGGGTCTGAGTAAGAGCGCTTTTCCAGCGGAAATCCTCGGTAAAGAATCCGTTGGTGCTCCTCAGTATTGCAAGTCCTTCGTCAATGATTGCAAATGGACGTCTCTCAATATTAGTGATTAAGTAGTAAACCAGCCACGCTTTAGGGCTTTTGATTGGCTGAGGTTTAAACCACGTGACCTCGCCTAGTCCATAAATTTAAGTGGTGTATTGAAGCACACCGTATATATCCATAATATTCAAACAGATCTCAACTATAAAACGGTATAGAAAAACTGTAAATGTCCAAAATATATTTCCAGTCCCGATGGAAAACCATCCCGCTTGAGGAAACACGAAAGCTTCCCAAAATTCTAAATTGAAAACAAAATCATTTCGATTATATTCTTGTAAATGATCAGTAACGTAGGAAAGCGATCAGGTGAAAATTTTGGACAAATATATGAAGTGAAGTAAACTTAAGAAGACTTCAAAATTATGGCGACAAAATAAAAATCAATAAAACTCACCCACTCTAACTCTCTTCTCTCTCTCTCTCTCTCTCTCTCTCTCTCTCATATATATATATATATATATATATATAATATATATATATATATATATAAGTGTGTGTGTGTAACATTAATTGGCATACATTGGAGAAATCTTCGTGGTGTAATACCTAACGCGCTGGATTGTGACATCGAAATTAGCAATTTAGAACTCCAGTTCACTTTCGGACTAATATCCTTGGGAAAGGTATGGAACTCATCATTCTCCCTGCTCTGGGTTAAATAGTACCTCTACTGTTCTTCTAAAGAGATGATTTTGACAGTAAGGAACCCAGGAACGTTGATATGACATTAAAAACCACCCAAAGAAACCAAACCATGCACTAAAAGTCTGTGTTGTTTGCATAGTCACACTACAATTGCTACTTGTAACGCCACAATTGATATATCATTCATTTTCCACAGTAAGAAAGTTTTTTTTTTCGTAAAACACATTTTTCTATAAAGTTGTTTTTGTTTTTGTTTTAGTAAGAAATCTATTAGACTGAATCATGGGATTTCGTTTGTTCTTTGATGATGATTTACATGGGTCCGAATTAACCAGCAACCTCATTTCATTCTTTGTGTAACGTTATTATGAACGCTCTCATCAAAATCTCTCTAAATCAATATTCACATGCATGGAATTAAGACAAAGTTTGCGAAATAAAATAGATATTCCTGATGGTTCGAATTAGAATATTGAGTCTAACCAAAGTCAAGGACAAATGACTCTTTTTGAGATAATTGAATATTAAGAAATAACTCTTCAGACAATAAAGACATAAAGACATAAACCCGATTCATTTTGTCTTAAGATTTCAGACATCTGAAAATAAAGGTAAAAAAAAGAAGTTTAATCTATGTCTGACAGAAACGATTTCACTATCAGACGTGCTTAAAAGGACAACTATGCCTCTAATCTATTTCCACTGAAACTACATCAGGTAGAGTTGGCGTCATTGAATATAGCAATTTCACAGTTGCACAATGCTACTGTTCCTAATAATACCCACCACTGGCCATTCATTTTCGTTATCGATGAGAAAAATTGTTGGTGGTGCGTTCGTCAATGTTGGCACCTGTGGCTGAAAACATTCTCTAATAATGGTAGCACCATGTCTACTCGCCTATGAAGACATAGTCCAGAAAACTGTCATCATGTATTTCATTATGCTTTAGAACTTACATTCGGTCATCTTTCTGTTCTTATCTGATGGTTCTTGAAGAAAAGTTGGGGAAGACAAAGAGACGAAGAGGTAAATAGGCTGTACATATCAGGAATTTATCCTCAGCATATACATAATTACTTTTCTATTTTTCCGATCTTTTCAAATGTGTTCAAGTGTTGCCTGGATTTTAGTCAATTTACTTATTAACCTTTTCCTGTCGTTCACCTCATATTGGGCGTTGGGGTAATTGGGGAGGGGGCACTGCATCGCACTGAGCATTTGCTGGACCGACTAGATAGAAACCCTGCAATTTTGTTCAAAGGATTCAAACTAACATTCAGCTTTGTACACAGTTTTTCAGAGTAATTGAATACTGAGCCTTTCTCTTTGTAGGCTGAACGCTGTGCATGGCTGCATTAAACGCAGCTTTTCACTCACTTACCTTGACACTACTAATGAAACATATTGATATATTTTCGACATTTTATGAGACATTTCTTATAACCTAAGCTTGTAACTTTGTTGTAGTCTTGTGCGAAACTATATTGTTCTATGTTGAATATTTTCGGATTAAAATATTTACAGCCAACTGTCATTGTGCACCAAGCAACGCATTTATAACTCTCGTATGATCAACTCTCGTCAGATGTTAAGACGATAATGATTGATGATGATGACATCTATTCGGTATATGTATAAAGCGCGCTATTTTGCCAGATTTTTCAGCCTAAAATTTAGGTTTTCATATTATGCATGAGAACTAAATATTAACTTTATTTCTAATGTCAGAACTAACTCATCTGTATGAAATAATTCTGTTTTATACAACTACAGAGAATTATGCACTATGCTATGTTATTTTAATAATTTGTTTATTTTATTGTGAAATATTTCTCGCTGAATGTTTGTTACTTTGTCGTGATAACCTTGCTCTATATACTGTGCAAGTTTTGGGTTTCGAGACATTATATCATCATCATCATGTCACGCTAGGAGCACAGACATCTGTGACAGTATCTCATCATTCATTGTCCCTGAGAGGTCCTCTGCAGAGCATCCAGTATCCGCACAGAGTTGCTCTTTGAACGTCTTTGTTGGATGGCCTACTCTGGCGTGCCTATGTGATGGCTTCCACAGAAAAACGTCACCTATGAGTTCATCCTTGCATCTCCAGTAGGACCCAGTGTGTCTTGTTCGCCCCACACGGATGGTTTGTGTGATATACGGCAGGTGGCCGTACAGCTGTGTTCTCGTGGGCTGTTGTTTCCACTTGTGAATCTCCAGGCGCTTCCTTAGGGTCAAATTACTGCAGCTGTATAGTAGCACTGTTCCAACTACGGATTGGAAGAATTTTCGCATTAACTTGTCAGTGAGATCGGATTTCCATATCGTTGACAATCTGTTTAAAGTAGCACATGCCTTTGCTATACGTGCATTGATGTAGTTTTCGGTTGATGATATATTGCTACCAAGGTACGTGAATTGTTTTCCCGAGTTTAGGAGTTGACCATCGAGTGTGGAGATGTCTCCTTCATTTCTCAAACACATGAACTCAGTTTTATCGGATTCACGTATAGGCTGATGTTTTGTGCTGCCTTTTCTAGTTTGTGTAGCCACGATTCGGCTCGTGCAGGTGTATTTGCGAAAACTGCCAGATCATCTGCGTAGTCTGCATCCGTAATAGTCTGTGCGGGATATCGCCTGTTTCTTGCCGTTTTTAGTGTGAGGCCTTTTTCTTTTATGGGATTAAATGATGTTTGAAGTACGTAATCCAGGCATATTAAGAATATATATGGTGCTAGCATATCTCCTTATAGAACACCAATGTCAAATAAATCTGTGACACCATCTGGTGAGCACAACATGGCTTTGGAGTTTTGATAGGGGATCAGTATGGCGGAAGCTGTTTCTTTGCTAGTAGTATTTGCTCCATTTTCCCCTCTGTGTATGGAATCAAATGCATTGGAGAAGTCTACAAATAGTTGGGTTGCCTCGAGATTTTTTGCTCGGACCCCTTCTATGATTCGATTAATAATCAGGATCTGAGAGGTTGCGGACCGATTTCTGCGGAATCCGTTTTATTTTTTCTAAGGATTTTCTCTATTTCAGGTCTGATGTGATTAAGGAGAAGTGCGTTATATATCTTAGCAGCTATAACAGTAATGGTTATGCCTCTATAGTTCTTAGTGATTCCTGTTTTTTTTGTGGGGGGATGGGAGGATACAGCCCTTCGTTCATTTTTCTATCATGTTTTTTTTCTGTATACTGCACTGTGTAGTCTAAATAATATGTCATCGAATTTCCTTATTTTCCTGACATCTAGTTGTATTTCGTCGAGGACCGCAGCGTTTATTTTTTTAGGTTTCTTAGTACTTCATTAAATTCCCTCATCAAAAGTCTCCTAGTCTGTTTAGTTGGTTATTCATTATCTTTTGGGTATTATTTTCAGTGTGCATGGGGGGGTCTGAATGGAAGTGATCTTTCCATTTCTGGAGTCTATCTTTTTGGATGGCTGCCTTCAACTTTGATCTAGAGATACTTTTCCTACCACTAATTTCATTTACGGTTTCTCATGCTAATCGTGACTGCCAGTTTTCTACAGCATATCTGATTTTATTTATTTGTTCTTGGATGTATTCTGTCTGTTCATTTTTGTATGTTTCAGTTTGTGCTGCCTCGGTTTTCATAAGGTTTTCTATATTGGTGTTAGCTGGGTTTGCTTTATTGCTTTGGGATGCTTTTTTAGTATCATTTCCTTTTTATTCTTACTGTATCTGTTTCCCAGGTGGCAGTGTGTTTTGCTCTTTGTTTGGTCAGTGAGCATTCTGCTGCTGCCTCTAGGTGATCACTGACAAGTTTTCGTATTCCTCATTTGTGGAGTACCCTGTTGTTGTCTCCTGGGGGGGGGTCGAAAATATTTCTTACTGTTATCGAATAGTACTCACATATATCAATGTTTGTAAGTGAGGACCAGTCGTATCGTACAGATTTACTGGCTTAGCGGTAGATAAATGTAGTTTGGCTGTGTTTATTCTGTGATCTGAGGTTACACCTTCAAAGGAGGAGTATGCTTTGCAGTTCATAGCGCTGTTTATCCTTTTTTTTATTAAGATGTAGTCTAGTTGCTTTGTGCTATTTGGGTAGGTGTAAGTCCGTAATTTGCCCATTCCTTTTTTAGAATTTGGTGTTTAGGTAAACAAGCCTGTTCTCAAAGGAAAACTCGGCTAGGAGTTCGTCGTTCCTTTATAGGTTGTTGTGTAAGCAGAAATTATTATTTTCGTTTATGCCTATCTGTGCATTCAGGTCTCTCCCAATTATCTGCACATTGTGTTGGGGGTGGGGTCTGCATAGGGAGGATAGCTCGTTGTAAAATATTTCTATGTCAGTTTCATCGCTGACATTCCTGGGGTAGTAGCACGAGTCTACAATCATGCAGGGATTGTCATTAAAGTGGCACTCATGATTCTCGGTTGGATTTTTCTATGTCGTAAAGGGATTTTAGTGCTCGAGAGCGTGGCAGCATTCCTACACATCCTATGGTGGAATTAGCGGAGTTTTTCCATGCCGATGCAAACACTATGGTCAAATCTGTGTTCTTGCACACATATGATGTCTATATTTTTTCGGCTACAGACGCCTTTAGTTTGGGGAGTTGGCTTATTGTCTTTAGCATTCTAACGTTAAATGTTGCTAGCTTGAGATATTTTTTTACATCTAAGTAGGTTTGCATTGGGTTTGGGTTCTATGTCTGTCTTATTAGATATTGTGGTTAGGGTTATGACTTCAGTAGAGCGTGTGTCTTATTTGTCAGTGCTGATAGTGATGTGGTTTAGGTGAGATATATTTTTGGACCTCCGTCGCTTATTTATCGGACACTGGGCCGGGGCTCGAGCCTCAGCAGAAAGCGTACTTTTTATAATAGCGGGAAGCACGATGCTGCATGATTCTTCGTCTTTGTGTCCTGTCATATCTATTTGTGGTTGTTTAGTTAACTCATCAATAGCGTTAGTCTTAGAGATGAGGAGCAGTAGTTTCCTTACTGAACTGGTTTATCCTGACCGTTGGCCCATTTTGGGTTCATCTGCCCAGCAGCCAGTGAGATACGCCGTTGGCCTATTTAAGTTCCTCTGGTGCGGCTCACATCCATCATGCTGCTACCCATGGTTTTGTTTTACAAGCCAATGTGGCATGCAGATTTCTGCCTAGAACTGTTCTCCAGAAAAAAATCCAAAAACAGAGGGGGCGGAATGGAGGAATTAAAGGGGCTGGAGCGTGGGAACACATTTAAGCCTGCAATAAAAAAAGGATTTCTCAATATGAACGTAAGCATGTCAATTCAAAGATTTATACATAGGTGAGATGGGGAAAGAAAGAGTAGGGATTATAGACAAAGTAAAAAACCTGGCTATATTCAAATACATTTTCTTAGAATAATACTGACATATTTAGAGGAAAAAACAAAAAGCAAAAAATGACTGAATTTGGACTGAAGTTCCCATAAGAAACAAATAAAACAAATATTATTTTCGAAAATTAGAAGCATTAAAATTTGACAAAATTAATAATTCTCCTCTCTTTTTCTTTTTTCCGAAAATTTCAGGGAAAATTTAAACGTATGTCTGCTAATAAGAATCACCAAAACTGCCTTTTTATAATGAAGAATTAAACATGACCAAGAAGGAAGAGAGAGAGAGAGAGAGAGAGAGAGAGAGAGAGAGAGAGAGAGAGAGAGAGAGAGAGGCTGAAGGAGATAATACGAACAATAAGCACGTGTGACATCGTGTCAATCATTTTCTTAGGAATTATTCATAAATTTAGTCAATACAAACCCGATAAAATGTTGAACAAATGTTGAATTTAATCTAAATTTCAAAAAGTCAAAATTTTCTCAAAAACGCATTATACATGAAATATTTTTTTCCAGAATTTTGTGGACGAAAGTCAACGTTGAGTATTATACAGAAAATGTGTTTTATAATCGACTAATTATGGTACTGGCACATGGCGTCCACCGGTGGTAAAGAGTGATACACTTTTTTCGATGCTTCAGACTTATAAAACCAATGTTGATGAAGGCACAGAACGAATTTAAGCGAGGCACAATAAAGAAAGCAGGTCTTCTATCATTTTCTTTTAGAAACCTTAATTAAACACCTCTTCATGGCAGCTTAGGGAATATAATCATAAAGCCGCCAAGAAAGAGATAGAAAGGATATATATATATATATATATAAAAGACTGTTTGATCGATCAGGGTTTTATTAAGTTGTACAGTTGGTAAACAAAATAACACTTTTTTTCTTTTTTTTCCTTCCTATAACGGTATATATATATATATATATATATATATATATATATATATATATATATATATATATATATATATATATATACATATTACCCATCCTGAATGGGCTTAGAATTCGCTGACTGTATTCATTGCAGAAGTTAAAACCTCACAAAGAGGTGTTTGGGATATAATTCCTCTGATGACGAGGTTCCCGTTATGTAGCTTTGGAGATTGTCACGTTATCTTTTATTGGCATTACTCCCAGGTTCACTCTGACCTGGAGTGAGGGTGTTATCAATGGGTTCAATTGATCATCTAAAAATTATTTTTTATTCTTTAGGAATATTGATGCCAAATAAATGTTAGTTATTTGTATTGAGAATAGTTGATTGAAGCTATAATTGTTTATAATGGATTAGTTATTTGACGTCATGTAACTATGTGCAGGAAAATCAGTATTATTAAATAGAAACAATTACTTGAAACAATATAATTATTAATTAGAAGTACATGAAACCATACAGCTGTTAAAAAAATTATGTTTATTAGGAATACTTGATATTATATAACTGTACGCAAAAAACAACAACAAATAAACAAAACCAAAACATCAACACCCCACCAAATCCTCTAATGTAACAACTACGCAAAAATGCAAATGAAAATCGACAACAAATGTAATTCTCCAGATATTAAACGGGTAGATATGTCATTAAAACTCTGCAGCTAAATCGGCTCTAGATTTAATCCCTGACAAGTTCCAGATACCATATACTGACTTGAAACCTAAAATTAATAGATTCCTTCATACAAAATGGCAGCAACACTGGAATAACTGTATCCACAACAAACTCTTCCTAATCAAACCAATTTTGGGAGGCTGCAGACCAACTTTAAGGAAGTCTAGAAAGGAACAAGTCATTATGTCCCGATTATGCATTGGTCATACAAAACTAACACACTCTTATATACTCAAACAAGAACAACAACCACAATGTGAAACATGTCAAACACCCCTGACAGTCAAACACTTAATGATGGAATGCAGATTTTTTGCTCACATCAGAAAACATTATTTTAAAGCAAACAATATGAAGGACCTATTTGAAAATGTTAACATAGAGGATATTTTCTCCTTTTTGAGGGAAATAAAATTATACCATAGAATATAGACATGAAACAAATCAATGTCATAGAGTATGATTCCCAATAATGCTAACACATTGTTAAAACCAATTACTAAATGTATATATATGAATACACAATATGTATAACAACCCAACCGCTAGGCATGATATAACCCTGTAGGGGTTGATATGCCGTTAAAATTAATAAACCAACCAACCATAGTTCAGTGAGGCCAGATTTGTAATCAACTAATAGTTCTGCATAGTCCCACGAATTCGTCTCGTTGAAATCTATCTTCGCATACTGGATTGACTAAAAGTTATTTTTGTGGAGAAGGATATGACACTATAATAATTTAAATAATTTGCGGGCTTAAATTATAGTTGATTATAATTAGTACATTTCACATTTGAAAATAAATTTACTTAATGGAAGAAACCATGGTTTTCTTCTTTTGTACGTGGAGGCAGACACACACACACACACACACACACGCACACGCAGACACACGAAGATAGACACTCAAACAGACACATACACAGACATATATATATATATATATATTTGTGTGTGTGTGTATGTGTGTGTGTGTGTGTGTGTGTGTGTAATATGCTCCCAAACCCAGTACACTTCTTTGGAAACGAACTTAACTGATGTTCACTGTAAGCAAGGCGCTCTCTAAGTAACCGTAACATATATACTTATGTATGCAATTACCAATTAAAATTCTGCTTCTTACGGATAGGGGATAAAAAAACAGCCATCCCTAGTTTTTTATTGACAAGTAAATGTAAAAATTACCCCCCTTAAAATACATTCTTCTTCGGTACTTTAATTTTATTTTTTTCAATACTGCTGTCATGAATTTTTAAATAAGTACAACCGAGTTTCGAAAACAAAAACAATCCATACATTATAGATAATGTATACTATATATAAATAGAAAATATTTACATTTACTTGTCGAGAAAAGACTCAGGGAGATTAAATATCGCTTTTATATCACATTAACTTTTCGGGGAAAAAACCCTTCAAACAGCGAGGGAGTTCATAAATAGCACTGTTCGGATTTTCAGCAGGCACCATTTAGCGTTTCTAGGGGCATGAGGCCAAGGGGCATTTATGCTATATCCACCGACAAAAATTGACCTAAAATAACCGATTTAATTAATTTTAATTCGTTTTTGAAACGAAAATGAGACAACATTTTGACAGTCCCAAGGATTAAGAAAAAGAGAGTTTCTAAAGTGAATTAATTTTTCTAATGCGGCCAGAGAGTTAAAAAACATTAACATCATTTTGTGAGATTTTTTAAGAAAGGAAACATTTGACCTAATTTAAATGGTAATGGATCATGGAATTTTATTTCGTCGCTGAATCTTAACATACAAATTATTACGAATTTTTGCACTAACTTTATGTGGGTTTACCCGTGCTTGACTGACTACAGAAAGGTAGCTGCAGATTGCAGCAAACTCCTACTTAGAAAAAAAACCGTTGGCTCGCACAACAGTCGATCAAAACACAAAATTTGACTTCACTGTAGGTATGAGATACAAATTCTTTTTTACAAAAGAATTGTTAGCCCGAACAAGAGAGTTTTCTCTACACAGTAGTAACGAGTTACAAACTTTTTACCCCAAGCAAAAAATCTTCTTTTTTATGCCTACTGGAGAGGAGGGTTCTAGGAAGCGCGTTCCATTACTGGTACACGGTAGTTAAGCCACTACCCGCCCACCCCTATCTTCAAATTAATTTTAACAAAATAAAGTGAGTAGTTAAATTTCTCGAACACTGTAACTCTCCCATCTCTCTCTCTTACTTACACAGAAAGACTAAAATATATAAGATGAAGATAATCAAATATACATAGAGAGCGTTAAAGAATTATGCAGAATTTGAGTGAGAGACGGGTCAGGTTTTGAGTTAATTGTGAATTATGATTAATTAGAACCAATTACAATGGAATTCTTTCAAACTTAACTCAATCCTAAAAGCAAGATATATTTACTGTGAATTTTGTGTCATTAAATTAAACAGTAAAAAAGCTTTTAGCAAATAAAAAGTGATTCTCTCAGCTTTAGTATTAAATATCTATCTATCTATCTATCTATCTATCAATCTCTCTCTCTCTCTCTCTCTCTCTATATATATATATATATATATATATATATATGTGTGTGTGTGTGTGTGTGTGTGAGTGTGTGCGTGCGTGCGTTTGTCTGTGTGTGTGTGTGTCTCTATGTGAGTGTCTCTATGTATGTATCTGTATCAATCCATACTTCCAAACTCACACCCAATATATATATATATATATATATATATATATATATATATTATTATATATTATATACAGAATAAGACAGAGATTTAGGAATGCAAGAATGTTAAATATATTTATTTTACTATAGTCGCTAATTGGATATTTAAACGTCAAATGAAGTCTATTGTACTCTCTACAGAATAAAAGTCGGTGATTTCACATACTACAAAACCTAAAGTGAAAATAAAATTCATTGAACATTCTCAAAGAAATTATATATTAATCATTTTATATGTTTCCAAGTCACAGTAAATTTTTCTCATGTGGCATGTCTCAGCCGAAATATATTGAGAAATATATGAGCTGGGTTAACTGTCTCATATTTTGATGATTAAAAAAAAATGAATCCAATATATAGATAGCAAGTTTATAGCATTGCACATTTTTGGAATAAGGCACTTTTTATGCTACCTATCTGCGTTCGAAAAAGATAAGCAAATCTAACATAAATCCTCCTTATTTTTTGTCTTACCTAGAAAATTAGGAATATTTTTCGTCTCTCTTACCCTCAAAATTTTACTTTCGAGAGTGTAGAGGTATCAATCGCAGAAAGCGCGAATTCCGCTTAAAGTACTGGTTCCAAGCAGGCAATCAAAGGTAAGCAACGGTGATCTTGATCAGTTTTTTTATGGGTGCCCCCCTGTAACATCACGTGCTGTCGGCAACTTTAGACTAGCATTTTAGACTAACCAATGTTTAGTTTGTAGGAATAAGAACACTAAATATATTTGGTGAATTGTTGATAATAATGAATTATTGGTAACAATTAAGATAACTACAACATAACATTACAAATATTTAATCGTAGCAGTGTAACTACCCTAATGTCAATTAAACAATGTGTCATTCATATATATATATATATATATATATATATATATATATATATATATATATATATATATATATATATATCAGATGAATCAGATGTTTTTCGCCGCTCCAAGTATTAACAATGTATTAATTGTTTTTGAATCATTTA
Source organism: Doryteuthis pealeii (assembly GCA_023376005.1). NCBI lineage: Eukaryota > Metazoa > Mollusca > Cephalopoda > Myopsida > Loliginidae > Doryteuthis > Doryteuthis pealeii. The sequence continues at coordinate 2,078,429 of CM042148.1, forward strand.
AGGGAAGTGACAATTATTATTTTTCATTTATTTATTTATTATTTGAATCACCTTTATTCATTTGTCAATACTTACGCAAATTATATACTTTTTGACTATGTAAAAATATATGTTTTCTGCTGCTTATTTACCTATGATTAAGTTGCGTTATTCGGTAATATAACATTTTATAACATAAGTTAGATACCTCGTATATTTTTAACCTACGTATAGGTCTTGAAACAAAAGACTGAGTTTTACTATTATTGTAATTATTTATCTATTTATTTATTCAATAATTTTCTGTAACTTCATATATATTATGCATATTTGGAATTCTGTTTTTTTCTTTTAAAATTACACAGCTATAACAGAATACGTATTTATAGTATATTTAATTATTTACCTATGTTACTAAGATTAATAAGATAAACATATATAAAGAGAAGAAAAAGAGATATCAATATTTTACTCACTCATTAATGTTTAAAATTCATAGGTAACTTTACTTCTTTTATAGAAGTGGCGTATGTAAGTATGTACTTAGCTAGATATTTCTTTATTCATATTTAACGTCTAAATTCATTTCAATTACTAGCGTCTTGAATTTTAACATCAATTTTTATCATTTATTCATTAAAGCTGTTTACGTTATCTCTACCATTTAAACAGTTTAAACTATTAATATCATGATTTAATAATAATAACAACAATAATAATAATTACAACAATAATAATAATAATAATAATATAACAATAATAACAATAATAATGATAATTATAACATTAATAATAATAATGATAATTATAACAATAATAATAATAATTATAACAATAATAACAATAATAATCATAATTATAACATTAATAATAATAATGATAATTATAATAATAATAATAATAATAATAATAATAATAATAGTAATTGTAAAGGCTCACAAGGCTCTCCACCCTAGAGATGATAGAGATAGATTATATGTGTCAAGAAAGGAAGGGGGAAGAGGACTTGCCAACATAGAGGAATGCGTAGAAATCACAATCCAACAACTTGAAGATTACACAAGAAAGAGCAAAGACAAACTACTTTGGCGGCAACAATAGTAGAGGCAACAGATGGACAATCAGAAAAACAAAGACTAGAAACAAAAATGGAAAGAAAAACATTATATGGACGCTTCAAACGACAAATTGAAGAGGTTGCCCATGAAAATACTTGGACATGGTTAAGAAAAGGAAACCTCAAAAGAGAAACAGAATCACTTATAATTGCTGCACAAAATAATGCCATAAGGATGAACTATATCGAAGCGAAAATTGATAGGATCCAACAAAATAGTAAATGTAGACTTTGCGGGAATAGAGATGAGACTGTAAACCATATACTCTGCGAATGTAGCAAACTAGCACAACGAGAATACAAAACTAGACACGACTGGGTTGGGAAGGTGACCCACTGGAAATTATGCAAAAAATGTAATTTTGACCATGAAAAAAAAAATGGTATATGCATAAACCAGAATCGGTTCTTGAGAACGAAACGCATACAATTCTCTGGGACTTTGAAATAAAAACGGATCAACTTATCCCAGCAAGAAGACTAGACCTAGTGTTGATAAAGAAAAAAGAAAGAACTTGTCAACTGGTGGATTTTGCAGTGCCAGCAGATCACAGGGTGAAGCTAAAGGAAAATGAAAAAGTAGACGAATATCTGGACCTTGCCAGAGAACTGAAAAAGTTATGGAATATGAAAGTGAAGGTGATACTAATTGTAGTTGGTGCACTTGGAACAGTCCCAAAAGCATTGGAAAATGGTCTGGAATGTTTGGAAATCAGAGGAAGGGTTGAAACCATTCAAAACACTGCACTGCTGTAATCTGCCAGAATACTCAGAAGAGTCCTGGAAACCTGAGGAGACTCCAGTGAAAGACCATCAGCTAATGCTGATGTGAAAACTCAAAAGGAGTAAATAATAATAATAATGGTCTACTTCAACTTCGTATAATAGATTTCGATTCATTTACTTTGGCTGACAACATTCAGGAATACATATATGTATGAACAATCTGGGAAGGAAATTCATTACACCAAAACCCACTCGGTATATGGTAACCAGCCATATACTTGATGTCCCGGAGAGGTCAAACTTCGTGATAAAACAACATACGATCAAAACAAACACGTAACATGTGGCACACAATGCATCTGTATATGCTATGGTACTTGATAGAGAGAGTGTGCTTTGCATCGCACAAGCAACAGATCCATCTAAACTAATCCTAGTGCAGGTTGATCAGCAACTGAGTGACTCAAAATTTTGCTATTGTTTTTTCCCGAAATGCCATGGCGAGGAGGGATAGCAACAGGGATAGACGAAGGATGTCGCTGGAAGTCTCTAGGTTTTGCACAAAGGTGGTGAGTGGTAGATGTCCGCTGAGTATTACAAAATCGGACATTACTACACTCCGTGTCGTCCGCTCATAATAAAACAGCCCTATTTATGTATGGCACTGCTTTCCTCTCATGAGGAACAGTCAATGAAAGGCGACCTAAAAACTGCATGTAAGAACATGACTCAACTATAATGTGCATATGGTCGTCCAAACTGTGCACGCAAAATTTCAGAAAATCTAAATTTAGCGAAACAAACAAGTCCATAACATCTTGAAACGTAAGGACACTTCAAGATAACAAGAAAAACCCTGGACGCAGATCTGCAATTATTACACGGGTTCTTAAACAAAATAACATTAGTATTGCAGCTCTGTCATAAACAAGGCTTCCAGACAAAGGGGAACTGAAAGAAGTGGGTGGTAGTTACACCCTCTTTTGAGTGGGTCTTAATGAAACTGCAAAGACAGAGTCCGGTGTTGGATTTGCTATCATAAATGACATTTTTTTTACAACTGGAGTCGCTTCCAGATGGTATTTCTGACAGGCTGATGTCTCTTCCTTTACCTATCGGAGGGAATAAATATACCATATTGCTGGGTTGTTATGGGCTTACAATGGACTCTACTGAGGATGTAAAGAAATACTTTTACAGTAACCTTCGTGTTCGCCAGAGATGTACGAAATGGGTGACATCAATGCTCGTGGTGGATGTGACCGTTTACAGTATCAATTGCCGATCAGAGGAACTACCCCCAGCCTACGGTAAAAAAAAGGTAGCTAGCTTCTGTGTCAACTTTCCCTTATCGAAAAACTTCACAATTTAAAAATTCAACAGATAAGTAAAAAAAGGGTTGTAAGTGTAAGGCACAATATATATATATATATATATTATAATATATATATATATATATATTATATATATATATATATTTGAATATTCTTTTGTACTAGATAAGTATACAACAAATACATAACTGTGAGGAAACTAATAGGATTCAAAATAGTTACTTGAATATATGATTGTTTATTATGGATTATTGTCATTAGTTACGTGAAACAAATCATTATCATTAGACAGAAATAGGTACTTAAAGCCATATAATTTTGTATTAAATAGGAATACTTGAAATAATGTGTGAAAATTAATTGTACTGGATAGAAATAATTGATGTCCTCTAACAAATTAATAAAAACTTACACAAAAATGTCAATATAAACGTTCAAAATACGTGATTTACTAATCTCTAGGCTTTAAATAATTATAGAAGGGTTAACATGCCGTTAGATTCTATCAATGTCGTTGAAATCTGTCCGTAAAGAGTGGAAACTTAGCTGACAGGCGGATGGACAGATATTTATGGTAGATAGTAGTGGAGGTGCGTGGTGTATCATCGTATCAAATGCACTAGGGAACACGAATTCAAATCCTGGACGAGGCTGTTTGCATTTCACATAGCGCAAATATCCTTTGGAAAGATATGCATCCAACTATGCTCCCTAAAGCTATAGGTAACCAGTCTTGGAGAAGGAAAATTCTGAATTCAAACCTGTTAAACTCTGTTTAAGAAATTGACCTTGGGTCATACCGTAATTGTGCAGAGGGGTTGTTAAGATATGTTTATAGGTAAAGCTTATATAATAAACAAGCATTCGATAAATTGATAAACACCAAATAATTCAGGGTAATTTTTATGTAATATAACTTGATCTAATGACTCACGTTTTTGTGGTTGTTTTTTTGGTCATGGAGAGGAATTTTCTCATTGTTTACGAAGCTTTGCTTAGTCGAGCACACAGGTCCCAGAATGCTTTAACTTAATTTGATAAATGTTCATATATCTAAGCGGATATATCTTAATGAAAAATGTCGTAAATATATGATACATTTGAATGTCTCTATTGCAACGATTCATTAAATACAACCGAATCGCCCTAGCATAGCGTTATCTAATATTATTATGTATTGAGACCATCATTCAGTTTGGAAAACGTGAGTTCCTGATAAGGAAAGCGTGTCAATATCAGGTGTATGAAACTGAAAGTGTAAATAGGGATGTTTTGAAACAATTTCTTGCATACAAATATATGTGGACCCCTCAGTAAATAAGAGGAATTTGGCAATATGATTTAGCAATTGGAAGCACTATTTACAGTTGTGTCTTTTTCAAGGAAATCAATAATGATGGGTCCTTTAATATACCAGATAACTATCGTCATGACCATAATTACTAACAGCTACACCCGGAACATTTTATCTACGGTGTGAATCAGTGTGTTTCGCCTACATGGACTGTCTTTTCAATTCAGGCCTTTAATAGCGAATATATGTTAAGTTCATTTGTAAAAATCTTTTACAAAAATTGCCTCTTTATACACATCACACATTCTTCTCTAAATTCCTAATGATTTGCAATTCTCAGTTTCCAAAACATTGATAACAGACCTGCGTTCATGCCTGATGTTTTGACGTATTGAATAGCCTCAAAAGAATATTTTTGCGATCTTAGAATCATTTTGCTTTACATTCTTTACATTTTGCTTTACAGTATTTACATTTTGGAAATGAAAATCTGAAAAGGCACATAATTTGAACTTTTAAAAAAATCCCTTATATATTGAATGGAACTCGTGTTGCACTGATTAACATGAAATTTATTGTCACTGATATTAAAATGTTTTTAGAGTAATTCTGCGACCCTGATACCAAATATGGCGTCAGGTTTTGATGAATTAACTAAATATTATAGAAGTAGTTCTCAATCGCGCTCGATTTATGATTGCCTAATCAGGCTAATAAAAGATATGAAAGTGTAAGATGCTATTTGTACAGATAATGGGTTTACAATGATTAAGGCCTGTTTAGAAATAGCCAAACATTTCCGATGATATGAAAAACCCTGTTTAGAGTAACGGCACTATTTGAAAGTAGTGATGACGTGTTAATAGTAATCTTAATATATATATACCTTCTTCTAGTCCTGTTTTACTTCTCGAAGCTGGATCAGAGATGCTGCTATTTCTAAATCGGCTGTTGAATCTGATGTTGGGCCGGATGGCATTCTCACTGTTTCAGTCTGGAACAACTTGGGTATCACTTGAGGATATCTTATCTTTTACCATTTATAGTTTTTTTAATAACAACACGAAGACGTTCTTGTTATATTCTTTTGATCTGATTTATCTTATCCCCCTGTGAATTTATGACGGGGCCCTTGGGCGTTCGCTGCACATCTTTGCTGGTCGGTTGTGTCGTCTGCTCTGTATTTGACTCCCACATGTTGTGTCCGCGATTGAACTGCGCCCGGGGGGGCCAACCCCATCAAAAGAAGAAGAGGAGGAGAGAGAGAGAGAGAGAGAGAAGAGAGAGAGAGAGAGAGAGAGAGAGAGAACAACAAACAAATGTAGCATAGGATTCATATTACAATAGCCAAGGGAGGTATAAAACATATTTATTTTCCTTTTCTTTTTTTCTCATTCATTCTTTCTTTATGCTCTATTCTCTCTGCTGGCATGGGTCTGTCGATCCCTTTTTTCTGACCTGCTAATTTCTTGACTGGACTTTAGTTCATCCCAAATCTCGTCTCAAATCTCATCCGCTCCTCAAATCTAACTGACTTCCCCTGGTAAAAGAATTCAACTGTCTCCCTCCATTTCTAAATTTCGTCCCAAACCTAATTCGTTCTCGTGTCCTTAATCCCATCAGCAGTCCACCAGAGTTGATCAGGTTATTTATTTAAAAAGAGCACACCCAGGTGGATGACCGTTTGCAGTTTTTATTACTTTACTTTTAGATTTTATCTACTTTCCTCTTTGTATCAAGACAAACATATCGTCTTCTTAGGAGAAATTATCACAATTATTTTTCTTTTCTTAAGTCCCTAAATCATTTTAATGTTTTTCTGATTTTCTATTGACTTTCTATTCTATACGTACACTTATACATATGTACCAGTAGCATAATCTTTACAAATTCCTGCCATCCCTCCCAGTCCTATAATCCCTCCACCACAACCTTTCCTCTCATCAGCCCTCAAATGACTCATCAATACCGCTGCAGATCCACAAAGTTTTATGCAAATATGAAATAGGAAGGACGTCCTTCCCTTTGTATCGGATGGATCAGATGATAGAATTTCATGTTTATGGACCACCAAGACTAGGAGGTGACTTACAGACTTTGTTACAGATTGCACAAGCCACATTGCTTGTTCCTGGAGTGTGCATGAATTGTCCCTGATGAAATTTTCTATGATTGTCATATCCAGTCTTAGAAAGCGATATCCGCCCATATGTTCCATTTCATATGATGATAACCGTTACGCACATTTGTCAATAAATCCCTCATATTGAGAAACCAATTCCATCAACTGTATATTCAATGTCAGTATCCCGGAAATAACTTTTCTTGCAAAACTTGTCTTTAAGGGTTTGGATCCCATAATGGATTTTATATTTAATGATGGAACTTAATTATGTGTATTTTCATTCTAGGATATATTTTACATCCACGTTGTTAGTGTTAGTAGCAAGTCAAATCTGCTAGTAGCTTGCATATTTTAGTAACTTCGATATCAAAAAGACTGGATACTGAAGAAAACGAGTTTCTGCATGTCTGTATTAACTCAGCCTTTGGCATGAATAGATTGCAACACAAAGTCAAATTTTAAGCGGGATACAACTGATTTGAATTCAAAGTGTTCTAGATCGCCTGAATTTCTTACCAAAGTTAAAATCTCAATCTACCCACTATTTATGTATAGCTAGGGAAGAATAAATGGATTCATGCCTTTACCAATATATTAAACCTTAAACTCAAAGGCACACAGACATTCTGCAGCGCACAGGAACATAAACTATAAATCTTAAAAGAAAATTGTCTCATTGTTTGCTTTATTCAAATCTAATCTTAACTCTATGTTGTGATGTTAGTCCCAACAGTAAAAAGAAGTCAAGTCGAGATAGGGTAAAATAAGACAAGTGTATTTACAATAATGGTACATGTACGACTAGCTTGTCGTTAACGGGAACAGTACTACCTTTACACTCGGTGTCTCACTATTTATAGTGAGAACCGGTGCATGTTCTCCACTATAGGAACGGCCGGTACAACACTCTATTTGTCTCTTAAACTTTCAAGCTCAGCTAGAAATACCATGAAATAATCTAAATACATTAAGCTAAATTTATTTTTTGCTTTTCATAAGTTTTTTCAAACTCTTTCTTTCTTTATTCATTTTTTGCTTCTTATATTTATTGCATATATTTACACAACCCTCTGTTATAGGCCGAAAGTGACAAAAGGTGAAATTGTACAGAATTGAAAGAGTACAGTGGTTTGAATTCAGACTTTTCCTTCTCCTGGAAATTTTGCCGTATCAGTCATATAAAAGCCAAACCACCCTACCAAAAGAGGAATTTATTACTTTTCAATGGCTAGACGCAATTTTGATTGGAACTCGGGTTGCCGAGTTCATTTCCTATAATAACACCTGTTATGCTATTTTTTTCACGGCGCTGAAAAATGTTAGATCATAATTTGAGGGCGCTAATTATCCAACAAACTAAAGCTAAATAGCGGAAAACTAATTTTGTTTTCCCATCATCATCATCATCATCATCATCATCATCATGATGTCGTGGTCCCTATCGGTCATCGTCTCAGGGAGATCCTCTGGGCAGCTGATTGATGTAAGCCGATATTGGTGTTTCGGTGTGTAGGTGTCGTCAGGAGAATGTCACTGTTGAGTTAGTCCTTGTTTCCCCAGCAGTGGCCAGCATGTTTTGTTTGTTTTACTCTGATGGTTTGTGCGATAGGAGGCGAGTGTCCATATAGCTTCTTTCTTGTAGGCTGTCGATTCCATGTTTTGTTCAACACACCAAGCAGCATCCTTCCGTAACTCCCATTTAGCGTTTTAAAGACCAACTAATGCAGCAGTACAGCAACACTGATACGTCCACGATTTGGAGGAATTCTCACTTTATCTTATCAGTGCGATCACATTTGCCTTTCCGATGTGTACATTGACATCGATTTCTTTAGATGAGATATTGCTACCTTGATATATTAACAGTTCTAATCCTAGAGGCTTACCATCCAGTTTGGAGATACCTTTATCTTGTTTCATCCACATGTATTCAGTTTTATCTGGGTTCACAATAAGGCCCATGCCTTTTACCGCTTTTCTATGGAGCAGTTATTCGGCTATCTTTCCGAGGAGTGCCACATCAACTGCGTAGTCAGCATCTGTAATAGTTTATTGCGGGATATCGACGACATCTTGCCTTTTCTAGGGTGAAACAGTTTTTATGGGATCTGATGACGTTACGAGTACGTAGCCTAGACATACTATAAATACATATGGTGCTAATATATCTTCTAGTAGGACTCCATCAACAATATAAAATAAATCTATGTCACCATCAGATTAACGAAACATTGCCTTAGTGTTTTGCAGAGTATCACTATAGTGGTTTCTTTGGGGACGCCGTATACTAGTAGTATTTGCTCCATTTTCCTCTGTGTATGGAGTCAAATGTTTTGGGGAAATCTACACAGAGTAGCATTGCCTCAAGATTCTTTTCTCAAACCCGTTCTACTATTCGACGAATAGTCATGATTTGGGAAGATGTGGATCGATTACAACGAAACCCGTTTTGGTTTTTCAGAAAAACTTTCTCCTCGTCAGGTCGGATACAATTAAGAAGAAGTGTATTATAAATTTTAGCAGCTATGGCAGTAAGGGTTATACCCTTCTAGTTCTTAGTGATACCAAAGTATGGGAGGATGCAGCCTTTTGTCCATTTCTCAATTGTATTTTGTTTATATGCTGCATTGCATAGTCTAAGAAGTATGTCAGATTTCCTTTTTTCCATACTTCAGATGATATTTCGTCGAAGCCTTCGGCTTTTCTGCTTTTTATTTATTTTAGGACTTTGTTGAGTTCGTCCATTGTAAAATCTCCTAACTTTATGTCAAGTAGGCAATTGCCGATTTTTATATATTATTTCTTATGATTTGAGGAGGATTTCCCAACAATTTCTGGAAGTATCATTTCTACATCAGGAATCTCCAGCAATTTGTTGTTGATTGATTGATTTTACGTCATGTTAATCCGTCTTTGCCTAGAATGTAGGGAATAGCGTCCATTGTACGTTCATATCTACATTTTTGTGTAGTTGTTTCTTTAGAGTTATTTTTAGCACAGTGTTTTATCAAATACGAATAATTTAAAAGAATGTCTATTAACCGATGCATTTGACCCACCGAACAATAAAAAATAAAAGAATTATTCCCATCTGTCTTAACACATTTGTTCATCTTAGTTGTTCTAAAAATTTGCCTGGTTTCAAGTATTCCTATTTAATGCTACCAATTATATATAGTTTCAGTTAACTACTTGTATACAAGAATAGTCATTGTTACACATATCATAAGCTTTCAAGTCACTAATAATAATCGTTAATTAATAATTCTAGCTTACTATAATAAGTTAACTATAATACAATTAATTTACATTTGCTTAGTATGAAGTATTTCTATCCAAATCCATCAATTTTAAACAGATGTATTTAACCTGCGGATGAGAATTGAATAGTTACTACCACTCCGAGTCAGAGTGATCCTGGAAGTAATGGCAATGAAGCGGTTATCCAAACACTGGCTAGACCACCGACACTGGTGCCTCACCATCGGATGCAGTTTGATGTCAAATTTAGGAACCTTGATTTTTAGGGGGCGGAGGTTCGTTGGTTTTTATTCTCAGATCATGTTATTATAATGACATCTTGAGTTGCGTGACTATCACGAATTATTTATATATTTACACTTGTTTGTTTACCCCGAAAAAAGTGCAGTCCTCACGATAATCTGTATCCTCTAAATAACACGTTCATTTTCATGCCGTGATGTCAAGTAACCTCTAATCCTTCGTGTCCTCTTTTGGTACCTCATCACCCCGTATTCTTTTGTGGGCTGCAAAACAACACAATAAGCAGCAGCAGCAGCTGGAGGAAAGACAACTTTCGACTGAAAAGGCTACACCTGCAGACGAAGCTAGTGTGACAACGCATTTAAGAAATTCCAATACATTTTCCACCGCATACAGAAAAGATGAAGCATTGTTTCCAGTCGTAGTTGTGAGACTTACTGAAGAGGTTGTAGTGGAAGCAGCAGTTCTTAGAGAAACAACATGACGACGAACAATAGTATCACAAGCCTAAGAAATAGTTGTATTAGTAATAAAAATGACTGTTGTAGTCGGTAATGTAATTATTATTGACGCGGGTGGTGGAGACTGAAAAACGTAAAATACAATAATCATCAGGTGCAGCATTTTGATAAGAATAACGATTGTTAGTATAAGTGTAAGAAGTTTCTGATGAGGTCCTTCACAAAAGAAAGGAAAAACAGAAAGAAAGAAAGAAAGAACAAAGGAGTGTAAAAAAGGAAGAAGAAAACATTGTTGAAATTAAATAATCAAGGAACAAGACAAAACTTTCAGATCACTATATATATAACTGATCAAACATATGAAGACATTAAAAATTACAGAAAGGTAAACAAAACAAGAAATAAGAAATTAATTACGTGGTCAATCAGTATAGTAATATTACTATGGTTTAATTTGAATCTGCTGCATGGTTGTCGTGTAACGGTTATCGTCGTTGGAAGTTTACCCGGGTTTAAGTCCTGGACAAGGCTGCACGGACTATACATAGCGTTTTGGAAAGTTATGCATCCAATGATTTCCCCTCAAGCTATGTATAAATTTTAGGACAGCCTGGACTCTTTAACCTTGGTATGGCGACTGCTCTCAGAGCAGAGAATCTGAAGTGAAACCTGTTACATTGGCCTAAAAATCATCTTTTTGCATTCTGTTCATTGTGGAGGGTTAATTAAATGCATACTTAATGCCTCGATGATGTTGTTTGTGGTTATTACATTTAGTAAACTCGCTGTAGAGTAAGGCATTAGAAAGCTCGTCTAACGGGCTATCACCAAGTTGGTGTCACCGCACTACATCGATAACATAATTTGAGTATGAAATTTGATAAATATTTTAAGAGAAGATTTGACCATAGAATATTACAGAAATTTGAAGATGTTTACTACTCTAATGAATTTGGTCTTCACTGCATTCACCATATATTACGGATTTATCTTAACAATTATCATTAGATATCGATAATGATAAAGTATATGTATATGAAGAGGATAAACAGACACATCTATCTATCTATCTATCTATCTATATATATATATATATATATATATATATATATATATATAGAGAGAGAGAGAGAGAGAGAGAGCGAGAGAGATTTACATTGAGAGAGAGAGAATGAATATATATAGAGAGAGAGGAGAGAGAGAGAGAGAGAAATAGAGAGATTTACATTGACAATATAGATAGATTGAGAGAGATATGAGGGAGAAAGAGACAGAGAGAAAGAGAGAGGGAGATATGTAGACGGTAAGATATGAATAGATTTAGAAGACAGATTAACTTAGGGAGAGTGAGAAGGAGGGGAACTGATGTCTTTGGAGAATATCGATACCAGGAAAGATAAAGCGATGAAGAGAGATATAGACGTAAATAGATAGATATATTTACACTGATCAAGAAAAATTGACTGGGAGAGAAAAAAAGATGGATATGTGTACTGGAAATGATAGATCGAAATATACGTAGGAATATATAAACTATATAAATAGTTTGGCTAATGAAGAAAAAAAGGAGGATGAGAAATAGATAGATAGAGAGAGAGAGAGAGAGAGAGAGAGAGAGGGGGGGGAGATGGAGAGAGGGTGATGAATATAAACTCACACCCACACCCATTTATATATATATATATATAGAGAGAGAGAGAGAGAGAGAGAGGGAGAGGGAGAGGGGGGAGGGGGAGAGAGTGTGTGAATGAGAAGGAGGGAGAAAGAGAAAGAGAAAGAGAAAGAGAGATACTCTTCTATCAACCAAAAAAATAAAGTTTCTATGTACATTTTCCCTGCATGTTGGATTTACATTTTATAAGGAAAAAACACACACACACACCCATAGAAGTACACACACACACACGCACACACACACACACACACACATATATATATAAGCATGTACACCCATACACACGCATACATATATATATATATATATATATAATATATATATTCGTATATGTATGCGTATATATATATATATATATATATATATATATATATATATATATATATATATGGATATACATACATATATATTCATCAATCATGATCCCAGTATTTACCTTTCCATCCAGGAAATAGCATGGATCAACAGTTACACTAGAGACAGGCTATGTCGCATTTTTGTCAGCTTTGCGTGGGTGTATACGCGTGGGTGTACAAAAGTTAATTTCCATTGCATTTTGCGTTTTCGTTATTACGTCATCACGTTTTTCCTCTTCTTTCTCAATAAACACGACATTTACACAAGCGAATGTGCATCAGTATAGATTGTCACTCTGTATGCTGAGAACAATATTTCAAGAATTTGGGAGTTCTTTAGTGGTTCAAAGGTAGCGTGTTTATCATCGGCCATAGACCTTTTTAAGTGTTTTTTTCCTTTAACAGACATGCAGATTTTTTCTTTAGAATTCTCGGATTCATTTAAAGCATTGTCCTTATCTTGGTTGCTAGAGTCGGAGCTTTTCAGTCGTTGTATCCTTCAGTTTTCTTCAAGTGTTTCACTTCTATTGTTGTATAGCCGTGTATACCCTACTGGTATACTCGGATATATATATATATATATATATATATATATATATATATATATATATATATATTAGAGACTTACTTTAAAAAGGAGATAGTCTTACTTGATTACTTAATTTCTCTGGTTACTTTTTGCTGACTGCTTATTGTTTTGGTCGCCATATTCCTGTCTAGTTTAGTTGAATTCTAATTCTTCTGTTTTTCTAAAACTTCTGGGCTGGTCTTCTTGGGCTAGTCATTGTTTTTACTTTTAGTAACAACACGTCTTATAGTTTTTGCTTGATCAAGCTTTTATTTATTAGCCCATGATTCTATGCATTCTACCGAGGGAATTGAGATGTTTGGAGAGGGAAGACAATCACATCTTTCCCTTCTAAAGCACGGGTCGAATCTTATAACTAAACTAAATATTCCCACTATCTCAGTACTAGACGTCAGTTGGGGTCATATAAAATGTCAATCGATTATGGAAAACTACCCACCTCCGGTTTCAAATCTAACGAAATTTATTTACAGGTACGCTCACAATTTATGATTCTTATGAATTGTAACATAATTAAATAAATCAATACGTTCTGTATCCTCTCCTGCAGGCAAAACAAACGTGTGGCCGACAGGCTACATGCGGCTCTCAGCAAGCACAAGTTCGATTCGTACACAGACTGAGCTCTCATATACAGTAACCTGGAATTTTTTTCTTCCCAAAATTCCTGGGTGAAAACAGTGGTTTATTTTCATTAGGACAATGTGTTGTCAGCTATCTGTTAACAAACAGTCTGTTATCAACATATCGCCCCTTCTTTTCAGTTGCAAAAGGAGGAGGCTAAATCAGACAATGAAAGAGACTGAATCTTTCCACTTGCCTTCTTCTGGTTTTAATCAGTACATGTCTATAAATAAAAGAGATAGTGACACTTGTACGTGTTATTATTTCAACTCGATCAGTAATGTTCTGTTTTCGTTTTAAATAAAATGTTGTTTTTTTTTTAGATATGTATCCATTGGCTTTTAGTAGATAATAAATGAATTAATGATAGCAATCATCACTTTTTCTGATAATGTAAAAAAAGGATCTAAAGTCTTATTGATAGTAATATTTCACGCTTACGTGAAATATTTATTTTTCATAGGTTTTTTAAGGTTTACGATATTATTAAATTAAATTTTAATCAATTGAATATTTCAAACTACCGTTTAAAAAATATTTTAATTTTTTGTTTTATTTTAACAATTAGACAATCCTTCTTTTAAATGAGACAAAATCAAACGTTACAAATGCATTTTCAGTTAGCTATCAAGCCTAAAAAGAGAGGGTATTCGAAAAAAAAGGAGACACCTGTGTCATGAGCTCCTAAACATTATTATTTAAAAAATAATTTAATTAATTCAAAATTTCATTATAGTCATTTTCTGACAAGAAAAGTCACAAATATGCTATTGTATACCTGGATCAAGATGGCCTCCTAATTCGTCTAGCGAAGCTGATAAATGTTTGTGATACTTATTCTTCTTTTATCTTCTATCTGCATTTTTTCCATGTTTGTGTTTTCCCCCAATCCTTCTGCCCCTTCGATTTTTGTATTATTCCTCTATCGTTTTGCCCTATTCTAAGGCTTGAATTTTCGAAAGTTTTGTACACTGAGTATTAATAATGGATGGGCACATTTTCTTTTATTAGAGAGCAAAAAAAAAACCTTTTTAAATTATAAAAAAATCATATTTACCAAATTACTCTAGAAAAATATTTTATATTCTTCTATTTTGTACCATAATTTGACCTTCTTATTAAAATTCTTTAGCCAACCCTTAATTTAGTCAATTATCATTTTCATAATTAGAAACTTTAAAAGTTGATATATTATCAATACATTTATTAATTCCGTTTTTATGTTTTTTACGTAAAAATACATTTTCCTTTCATATAAACTATAAATTAAAATTCAATACTAATATAAAAATTCAAATGAATAGCCTTGCACTTATTATTTTTCTATTCATAAATAAAATTTAAAGAAAGTAAAAATTGATCTATCTTATATTCATCAAATAGATGTAACAAATTATGTTACTTGTGGTACTTTAGTTAACTTTTAAGGAGTTTACATATATTGATGATAACTGCCCGGTGAATTTGTGTTCTAAAAAAGGTTTCACATTTTGAATAGATAAATAAATAGATCTGTTTAAGAATTATTCCTATTGCAGGTTGGAAAAAAAGCATTTATACAAATAATTACCCAACAATGTAAATATAAACGTACAATGAACACGATTCCGTGTATGGTTTACAAGTCGTTAAAATCAATCAAGGTTTTTGGTGCAATGTCCAGAACATTCGAAGATGACAGGGGCGAAGTCTCTATTTTTTTCATAAATATACTGTATACATTCCCACCTGATCACAATTATTAACACCCATGAAATTTCAGTACATAATTTTAGACTTCTGAAAAGAGATTCTCTCTTTTCAGACAAACCAAAACCAAAATAATATTCTGTTGATTCAGGTTTGGTCTTATGAAAAAAGATTGCAAATATGGACCATCCAGCGAGGATCAAACTCAGTAGTCAGTAGTAATGGATTTGCTATGCTAGCTTGCTAACCATTAATTCACAATGGAACACCCTATTATAGGAATTTACCCAACCCTTTCCCTAAGAGTATGGTGTGACACAAGGTCTCAAGTATGGGGCATCCACCGAGGTTCGAACACGCTATTCAATTGTTATGTATCACGATGTACAAGACAATCGGTTAGGCTCAAGATTACAAAATAGTAATCATCTTCGTATTTAATATAATATATATGGAAATATGGATACCTCCTACAGTGTAAGGGTTATCGATCTAGGCAAGCTGATTAGCGTTAGTGATTTTGATTCTCATTGGTTATTCCATAAACCTGGCGTTATGCCAAACTATACCATGTTTAGTTAATGAGGTTACCTCGTTTAGTGTAATAGTTTTTTGTGCTTGGCTAGCAGAAAATTGTTAGTGAGTTCGATTCCCATTCGGTGCTTCATGATTCTGGCATCGTGGGAGGCCTTAGTATGTTTAGTAAATAACTGTTTAGGGCACCTCGTTTGGTGTAATTGTTCTTAATCTTGAACACTCTATACATATATTCTAGTGCCAAACTATGAGCTGCTTAGTAAATGGCTATTAGAATATATTAATGGTGCAATGATTAATGAATTAGGCTTGCATACCATAGTTAGTGAGTTCAATTTTCGTTGGGTACTCCATACCTCTGATCTTCAGCCAAATAATTCTACGCATATCAAATGATAACACGTGGAGGCGGTTGTTGTGAATGGGTTAACCCGGGAAGAACAGAATCGGCGAAACGAGTTCTAATAGCGGCTAGGGAAATTTACATGCCCTTCGTATTAATGCCCTTAGAAACGGCATAAATCCAATATTTCACCAGCTATAAGTAAATTGACCTTGTGCCGCATCCTGTCTGGGTAAATATATACATTGCTTTAAAGGGGATATTTACTCAGTAATATGCATCTTGAGATCATTCTTTAAAACGAGAATTAATCATCAATAATCTGCTATAGCTTGGATTTCTTCTCTAGATATTTGTGAGATCAAATACAGCAAGATATCCAATTTCTATTTATTATATGAAACAATGCCAATCTTTATCCATTAGTTCGATCTTCGCCGTCGAGTGATTTGTGATAAAAAAATATTATTAAAATCGTAGGATTCTTTTATTCTCAGACTATTGTGTACTGTTCTAATAAAATCTCGCTATAATATGCTGCTTTTGGTAAGTTATGGTTACGCAAATAACAAGTATTTTAATCATATGTAGATAGATAAGTAGTACCAACCACTGGTCTAATAAACTGGTTGTGTCGTCAGGGCGCTACTCAGCATGTTTGAACAGTAATAGCCTGGCTTAGCTTATCCCTCTTCAGGTAGTGCCACTATATTCTTGATAAACTCGTGATTTATATGCTGCAAATGTCGAGCATAAGTGATTGGTTGTTTTGGGTGATCTACAGTATGAAACGAGCAAAAATCTATTGTAAACAATTATAGTTTCAATTAATTATTCTTAATGGGAAGAATTTGCACGCAGTTATTTTTATTTAATTTTCACACATTTGAATGTTCATACACATCTAATACTAATCATTGTTAACAATTATGTAGTTTCCGGCATCTATAGCCATTATATAGTTTCAATAACTAATGATAGTTAATTATATAATCAAGTAACTAATGATAATAATCCATTGTAAACAAGTTTAGCTCAAATTAACTATTCTTGATACAAATAATTTAGAAATTTATGTCTTCAAATAAATAAATCTAATACAAAAGATTACACAGTTATATACTTTTAAGCATTTCTCTCCAATACAAAATAGTTTGCACTTAATTACATGGTTTCAAGCGTTCCTATATAATACAAATAATTTTAAAACTTTATAATAACAGTGCCGGTGTACGGTTTCGGTTTATGTAAACGATGCTCCGGATCAGTATTACACTTCAAGGTCAGCCATTGTGTTGGATGATACCAAATATAATATTATAGTGTAAGATTTCTTCTAATGCTGGTCGTAGCACAGATTATAGTTTTATAGTGTCCTGAAGGAGAGCTGGTTCTATGCTTTCTCACCAACTCGGCTTATGATTAAATAACCAAAAGCTGTCAACGGATCAACAAAACAAATAAACAGAACGCTTCTTGATGGTTATGTGCAAAATATATACATTTATTTTACAAAGGAGCGAGGTACTTTCTTTGTCAGTTGATTGGCGAACTACAGCTGATTTTTGGCTAGATTATCAATTTTGTACCGAGTGGCAACACATCAGAGTGTATCGGTAAAGTTGTGGCAAGGGCACCGAGCTATGGCGATCTCCCAGGTTTCGGAGTGTCTGACTCCATCGGACGTTCTCCACTTCTCTCTCTTCTTTTCTTCTTCTCGGTCTCTATGACTCCGGCTGGCGGTCTGTTATTTAGGAAATCCAGACCTCCCCACCCCTAACATATGTCTGATTGGCCAACCACTCGATAACATTGCCTACATGTCTAAATGACCTTGTGTCAGCCTTAGTTGTAGTTTTCGATTGTTTTTTTTTCTCCAAGTGCTACAACTCAAGGTCAGCCATTGTTTTATTTATGTCAAAATTTAAAATTCCGATCATATTGGTCAAATTTCATAATTTAAGGAATTTATGCCTACGTGAGAATTTCTTGTTTAGATAAATTTATATTTTTAATATAAACATTATTATTATTATTATTGTTTTTTCTTATTTTTACATTTTCTTTTCTTACAGTAACTTTTAACTTTTAACAAACTACCATAATTAATAATTAGGGTAGTTTTAATTATTTAGTAATTAATTAACAGATCACCAATCAACCCATAACAATTTAATAGTGTTATAACTTATTTGGGTGGAGCTCTGATTATCAAACTCGTATTACGGATCAATATAATCATAGTTCATCCTCACTCGATGATACACTATGAGATTGTAATAAACCAAAGTAGTATATATGAGCAGACGCTGTAGAATCCACAACCTGATTGAAAAAGAAGGGGTCAATTATCATTTTTGTTTCAATTCTAATTGATTTTTAGGTTTAGTTTGGTTATTCAATGACAGAATTTGCTACAAATAATCAATACAAAATAATACACAGTTGTATCGTTAGAAACATTTCTTTTTTTATTTAATAAGCATTTTTATAGACAACTAGATATCAAACTTGGAGATTTCACAATAGAAGAACTAAATGAAGTCTTAAAGAAACTAAAAGGTAGAAAACCTGCAGGGTTTGATGAAATACCACCTGAGGTATGGAAAATAGGAAATTTCAATGATATACTGCTTAAGCTATGCAATGCAGTATATAGACAAAATAGAATAGACAAATGGACGAAATGCTGCATCCTCCCATTCCCCAAAAAGGGAGCTCTCGGAATCGCTAAAAACTACAGAGGCATAACTTTTACTGCTATTGCAGCCAAGATATATAATGCCCTTCTTCTTAATCGCATCCGACCTGAAATAGAGAAAATCTTTAGGAAAAACCAAAACGGATTCTGCAGAAATCGATCCACAACCTCCCAGATCCTAACCATTCGGAGGATCATAGAAGGGGTTCGAGCAAAGAACCTAGAAGGCAACGCTTCTATTCGTAGACTTCTCCAAGGCATTTGATTCCATACACAGAGAGAAAATGGAACAAATACTACTAGCGTACGGCTTCCCAAAGAAACGGTTGCCGCTATAATGATGCTCTACAAATACTCTAAAGCAATGGTACGCTCACTTGATGGCGACACAGATTTATTTGATATTGCCGCCGGATTCCTACAAGGAGATATATTTGCACCATATATATTTATAATATGCCTAGACTATGCACTTCGAACATCATTAGATACCATAAAAGAAAAAGGCTTTACACTAAGAAAGGCAAGAAGCAGTCAATATCCTGCACAAACAGTCACAGATGCAGACTACGCTGATGACCTTGCACTTCTTGCAGATACACCGGCACAGGCTAAGCCCTACGGCATAGTTTGGAGGAGGCAGCAAAGAATATCGGCCACTATGTGAACGATAAAACCGAGTTCATGTGCTTCAAAAAGAAAGGACACATCTCCACACTTCACGGTAAGCCAGTGGAACAGTTCACATACCTAGGTAGTAATATCTCATCCACAGAATGCGATGTTAATACACATATAGGAAAGGCATGGGCGACCACAAACAGATTATCAGTAATATGGAGATCCGATCTCACAGACAAGCTAAAGTGACACTTCTTCCAGGCTGCGGTTATATCATTACTGCTGTATGGCTGCACCACCTGGACCCTAACAAAGTGCCTCGAGAATAAGCTAAATGTGACCTGCACAAGAATGTTGCGAGCAGTCCTGAACAAGTCATGGAAGCAGAACCCCACAAAGAAGCAAACTATGGTTACCTGCCCCCCATCTCACAGACCATCCGGTTGAGACAGACTATGCATGCAGGACACTGTTGGAGAAGCGAGGACGAACTCATAAGCGACGTTCTCCTGTGGAAGCCAACACGTATGACATGCTAACGTAGGACGTCCGCAAATGACCTACATTGACCAACTATGCGAGGACTCGGGATGCTGCACGGAGGACCTCCCAGGGGCCATGAGTAATAGGGAAGGTTGGCGAGAGATAGTCATGTATATCCGTGCTGCTTGCGCGACATGATGATGATATAGTTCCAAGAATTCCTATCTAATATTAATAATTTTTAAATGATTCTGTTTGACCCATAGATGGTATGCTAGCAGGTACTACACTTCCGGACCAGAGTGGACAATGAAAAGACAATTTCGCACTCCCCAATGTTGTAGAACTGGAACCTCACCACCAAATGCAGTTTAGTGTTATAGCCAATATCTTTTTTTGTGGGAGATCTTACCCATCTACAAGCGATTATGCCTTTATGATGTTAAAGTATGTAATAAATCGCCGGTAATGATGCCTTACCCTTATAACAAACATATTTAGTATGTGCTAACATTGATCACTTGCTTTCATAATCTAAAGTCTAACTAAAAAGATAAATACCTATTTTGTTTCCAGGGACTTTTTATCGTATCAAATATTTTAGAATTAATATCTTTTTATTCCATACACTTGCTACATGCGAGGTTATCACCATGGTTTTGCTGCCAATGACCACTGAATGGGTTTGTCAGAGAGAACGCGAAAATATCATTCTCTTTTTCATCCAACATGTCTTGAAACACAATCTGATTCTCGTTTTCCGAGACAGGATATTTTCATCCCCATTTAACCTCGTGTCACAGTGAAAACAACACTACAGACTATTATAAAATATAAGATGTTTTAAGCTAACTTGAATGTACACAAGAATATTTGATTCCACACAACAAACAACTAAGGAACATATCTTGAAATTGTAAGTCTCAACCCACCAAAAAACGTAATTTCTTTTAGAATTCACATACACATATATACGATAATAACATTTCTACATAAATCCCTTTATGCATGTACTGGTTGCCCATTTTGTATTCTTTCTATGAAGTTGGTTCAGGCAATGACGTGGTTAATTCTGCATGATTTTTCTTGTATTTATTGTATACGATGAAACTACGTATCTCATTCCGCTGTGCATATGTACACATTCCAGTACTGTTAGCTATTATATATATATATATATATATATATATATATATATATATATATATATATATATATATATATATATATATATATATGTGTGTGTGTGTGTGTGTGTGTGTGTGTAGTATGTTAAGAAAAATGAAAAAACACAGATTCACCACTTAACCCATTTAAATCTGTGTTTTTTCATTTTTCTTAATATACTACATACCGTCGGATTCACTTCCTTTCTTCATATATATATATATATATATATATATATATATATATATATATATATATATATATATATGTGTGTGTGTGTGTGTAGAGAGAGAGAGAGAGAGACAGAGACAGAGAGAGAGACAGAGACAGAGACAGAGAGACAGACAGACAGATCGACAGAGTGTGTATGCTTCCATACATAAATGTACATATATAAATATCAATTGTAAAAGTTAGTTTTGATAATACCTTTCTCGATCTCATTCTTGTTATTTTTCTTTACACACAGCTCCCCCAGATCTCCCCACATACATAGACAGATACTCACATATAAAAATACATAAATTAAATTTTAAAAATACGACTTTATAGTAACGTTTTGCCTCTATTTTTATCTTTCATACTTACTCACTCTTTTTCTCATTCTCTTTCTCATTTTTCTTGTTCTCTTATGCATACATATGCCAATTTACAGAGATTTCCTTACTCACACAGGTACATAGATACATACATAAATATTTATTCAGACGTCCCCTCTTACTCTCTCTCTCTCTCTCTCTCTCTCTCTCTCTCTCTCTCTCTCTCTCTCTCTCTCTCTCTCTGACATCAATATCTCTTCTCTTCCTTCTCCATTTCCTCCACACATATTTCTGAATTCATTCAGATTTTCCTTACACAGAAATAATCAGGTATATCCCCCCATATATATATATATATATATATATATATATATATAAACAGTTTTAATAATATTGTTCAATCCCATTCTCTCTCGCTTTCCTTCTTTTTCTTCATTTCCTTCACACACTTCACAATTTACTCACTTCCTCACTTACACACACAGTTAGGTAGACAGAGATACTATACAAACAGACAGAAACACAGACACGTACACACAAACACATACACAAACATATGCAAACACACACACACAATATATATATATATATATATATATATATATATATATATATATATATATATATACGAGTTTTTTTTATCTTGCATCGACCAATAGAGAGACATTTACTTTACGTCAAATTATCTCCATCGTCGTTTCATCTGTGAAGCTGTAGTCGCCTACTTTATAAGGACGCTTCTGCATCACTGACGAAGCTCCTTTAGATGGTAGGATTTCGCATGATGACCTGAAAAAGAGGCACTTAGTCAACTATCATACCAATTTTCCCTTCTAGCAAGTCAAACAGAGCTTAGTAAACACCAACGTCAAGTTCGCCCGTATCTCTCGCGCACATGCACAATGCAGAAGATGAGTGCTTTTAACAAGGAGAAAAATCGACAAAGCAATGCGTATTACTATATGAAGAATATACTGTAAACAGGTACTGATGTTTAAAGTATCTCAATTATTTGGTTTAGTATTCATAAAAATATTTAATTATCTAAGTACGTTTTATTTCCTAGAAAATGGACCGTGCATTTTCATTAATTCAAATAATAGTAATGTATGCAAGCACGCAAACAGAGGTTTTTTTATATAATTAATCTATAATTTTAATCAAAGCTGACATATGAAAAATATGCAGCATTAAGAAGGATCGAACTCCCACTAGAAGTAATGTCACACAAGATTACCACACTAAACGCAGATGTTAGGTTTTGTGACCAAACTGTACTAGGTAAAGACACTACAATCTTCTACTGTTACGTATTTACTTTTTTACATAAGCACACAAATTACACACATATATATATATATATATGTATATACATATATATATACATATACATACATATATACATATACACATATATATGCATACATATATATATGCATACATATATATATACATTCATTATATATATATATATATGTATATATATATATATATATATATATATATATATATATATATATATATATATATATATATAGTGCATTAAGCCATTTGATATTTCTCCTACAATATAAGAAGAGTCAATTCTTTCAGAGGCTAAGAAGGGCAGGAAAGGAGGAAAGGATATACTGCAAATCTTTTCAACAAGCTCCATCATTCCCTCAAAACGAATATGCCTTACTTTTTCTCAGATGGAATACTTTCTGCCTGTATCAAACTCCCTTAACAACCGTTGGCTTTTCTCTGTACCCACAAGATCTGCCGGTAGGGATGAAGACAACAACTTGTCCGCATCATGGTTTTTGGTGTGGTCACTAACTTTATGCTACCATTGATCTTTCCAAATAGATCCAGACTCAACATGAAGGCCTATAGCAAATCACGTAGGGGGTAGTGCTTCCCTTTATCGAGAGGGTGGCTGATGGAAGATCCTATGTCTGACAACAAGACTACGTACCGACCCACACATGCAAAATTCCACGAGCACATCACGCTTAAGATTTTTCCGTCTATCTCCATAAATTGTGAATCCTTTGATTTTTATGTGTCCCGTACGATTAAGCATGAGACCAAGGAAAAATCAAGATGGCCTGAAAGCAAGGATCACGGCAGAATTTACCATTTTAAACAGGGAGACCGCCTTAAACACTTGCAAGAGATTCTAAAAATTAAACTATCCAATAAAACTGAATTCATGTCTGATACAAGAAGAAGGCATCTCCCCACTCGATGGTAAACTCCTAAAATCGGTGACCCAGTTCATGTACCTTGGTAGTAATATCTCATCCCGAGAAATCGATGTTAATGCACCTATAGGAAAGGCATGGACTGCTATAGACAGACTATCAATCAAATGGAAATCTGATTTTCACAAACTGGTTAAAGCGGCAATACTTCTAAGCCGTACTTGTATCAGTACTACTGTACGTCTGCACCACTTGGAACCTTACAAAGCGTCTAGGGAGTAAGATACGTGGGAATTACACAAGAATGCTGCGCTCTGTCATAAACAAATTATGGAAACAGCAACCCACACGAAAGCAGATTTACGGTAAATTACCCCATCACACAAATCATCCGCGTAAGACGGGACACAGCTGGAGAAGCAAGGACGAACTCATAAGTGAGATTCATCAGTGGAAACCTGCTAATAGACACGCCAGTGTGGGCCGTCCAGCAAGGATCTACATATATAATCTCTGTGCAGATTATGGATGCTGCATAAAGGACCTACCTATAACCGATAAGAACAGTTGGCAAGAGAATGTCATGGATATTCAAGCTGCCAGAGTGATCTCATGCAATATTTCTTAATGATTTCCATTTGCTTACTTTCAAACACTCATGCCAATTTTTTGATATCAGGGTTAAAGTGGTAGAGAAATCAAATGAAAATTATTCTTTCCTATACAATCAACACTCTTCAAATATATATATATATATATATATATATATATATATATATATATATATATATATATATGCGCTTCTTTGTGCATAAATATATGTGTCTTTACACACACACACACACACACACACACACACACATATATATATATATATATATATATATATAGAGAGTTTTATAATTTGCTTGAAGCATTGTGTATCTATTGGTTAGGAGGTTGATTTAGAAGGCTATCACAATGCAGATGTAAAGAAAAAAGATAATACGGTAACAATGGTGCTGTGTGTTAACCTGTATTTTATTCTTTATACAGGTTAACACACAAGACCATTGTTACCGTATTATTATTTTATTTTATTTTTTCTTTACATCTGCATTGTGATAGCCTTCTAACTCCACCTCCTAACCAATATATATGTATATATTCGGAAGGAAGAAGAGAATGAAAAAAATCATTGTATGAAAGAAGAACGGAAATACAGAATGATATAGAAACAGCAGGAGGAAGAAAATCATTTTTCCAAAGATAGATGGAAAGTTAGAAATTTTTAATCAGAGAAGTAGGAAGAAAATCAATATTAGAAAGAAGAAAGAAAGAATGAATGTTATGGTCAGAGAATAGGGAACAAAATAGTTAGTATCAATGACGTAAAGAAAGTAAGTAATAGTGAGAGAAGGAAGTAAATTCCAGTGATAAAACTAGTATGGTATAAAGCAAGATGATCAAGAAAAGTTCACGTAAAATATGAAAAATATCAACGATGGAAATAATTGTATAGTCTACCTAAAAATGTAGTCTATGAAAAAATCTTTGATATTTTAATTTTTTTTAATATATCATGTGTTAAAATATATACGGGATTCACCATGAGCTTTGTGTAAGATTAACCTTTATATTGATAGATATTATTTATGTATTTGAAAGAATAACACAGTATAAGCCGTTCATACATAACTTCACCAATATGTAATTAACACACGTATTTAAAAACATATTTAAAATCAGTCTACGAAACATATTTTCGATGATGGCTAACAATGGGCGAAAGTATTCTCACCACAAACTAATAAAAAATCTTTTTAGATATCTTATATATGTGTATATATAAGATCAACGCTGTTTTTATATTCAAATATATGTATATGAGCGAAAAAGTAAGGTTATCTTGAGTAGTTTTGTTGTTACATTTCTCTAGTGTCTATTATAAAGTAACCATCGATTTGTCTTACCAAGCAGCAAATGCACGTCTAACAAGATTAAATGAATTTGAACATAGCTTGCTAATTGGGCTTTGAGAAGTGGATTTAAGGATCAGCAAGTTAGATAAGTAGACTATTGTAAAAGAATTGTATTCTCACGAAGAGTCCCATACTTCTGCCCGCGTGCCACCACAAATCTAAACTTAGTAAAAAAAAATAAAATAAAATGTGCTTTGCGTGGTGTAATTCTAGCTAGTATAGCAGACCATAATTACTTAGACTGATTCTCACGGGGTGACCAATATTTCTAGTCTAGTGTTACAACTAAGCAAAGCTTTGTAAATAAACTTATTCAGGATGGTGGCCTAGTATGGTTAAACGTATTCTGAGCGCAAATTAATAAAACCTCTGTGTTACCTGTGTGTATATATATCTATCTAAAGAGATAGGTATAGATATCATCATCATCATCATCATCACAGCGCTAGTAGCATGGATGTCCATGACAATCTCTCGCCAACCATCCCTGTCATTTATTGAAGTCAGGTAGTTCTCTGCGCA